>JAPYYV010011239.1:0-10884 GCA_030522625.1 Copidosoma aretas | reverse complement strand
TTTGAATGGACTCCTGGATGTCGAAGTTAGAAAGTTTCCGTGTTATTTGAGACACATAACCTTAAAACGTATGAAAAGTACCCAAGTCACTGCGTTACTCACTGGAAATTGTTTAAAGCACGACAAGAAAGAAATATTTTTTTTAACTTTCAAAAAAAATTTTTGGTTGATCATAATAGAAAACCTTATATATATATATGTGTAACATAACCCCAAAATGTATCATAAATGATTCTTATCATGCTTATGTATAGTTTACGTGATAAACAGTATTAACAAGATAATCTATAATTTTTTTAGATTTTTAAATAAAAAAACAATACTATTTTTAGCAAAAATCCTGTTTTTTTACATTTGAGGTTACGTAAAAAGTTATTAAATACCAAAATCGAAAATCTGGCTCCGAGAAATTCTTCTAAATTATCTTAAGTTTATGTAAAAAAAAAAAATTGGAAATCGGTGAAGAAATAGGGGCTGTAGCCGGTTTTGAACATTTTTTTCCATTTAGGACCACTGTGCGCCGAGACCAGATGACGGCACCCTACCCGACTCTATATATTATATCTCTGTGTCGTTGACTGGCCAAGACATTGAAGCCTATTCTGCAACAGCTCAACTCTAATTTTTTTATAAGAATATTGTTACCGTTGGGCCTATCCTTCACTATAATTATTACTAATTAATATTTTTCTTCTTATCGTTTTGCATAAATTTATCTACGAACATTCAAACTTTGCACCGTATTAAAATTTCAAGTTCCACGCCGGATTCAAGTGCACGTTCCCCGTAGTACCAGCTACCAGCCTCCAAGTGGCGAGCGCTTGGAATCGAATCTAACACTACCGAGTTAGTGATCTCTAGTGCCTATAAGAGCTCGCTTGGCCGTTCTGCGGCATCCACTCGCTTGGCGATCACCGAGTAACACAGCAGTGGCAAGAGCAGAATATGGTCAATAAACCCCACTATGCATTAAAACCACAACCTCGCTGTGTTCACTCTTCTTTTTGCACCTTAACTCATTAACCCGTCCCTGTGCTCGCCAGCGTGCTGATGAGAGCAGCCCACACGCCCCTAACCCCCCTTCTTTTTTGTCTCAAAAAAAAAAAATATATATGTATATATATACTAGTGGGACTTCGCCTCCCTGCGCGCTCCGCGCGCTAACCCCCATGCATGATTATACCCTTAAAAATAAGCGATAGGAAATTTATATTTTACGTAAAATGACTCTAATGCTTGTCAAAGAATTCAATATAAGTGAAAAAATCTAACAGGTATACAAGCAAACGATTGATATACATTATATCATACACGCGATCATCTAGGTGGAAGCATATTAGCTTCCCCCAACACTAAATACAAGTGCTTAGTATAATAATTAATACCAACCAATCAAATTTTTTATTGTAAATTAAAAATCTTTGAATAATACAAAGAATGGATTGCGATAATAAGCAGTTCCTCGGTAGTTCAATTGGTAAGAGCATCTGTCTGGTTAACAGGAGGCAGTGTGTTCGAATCACACTCGGGGAAGATTTTTTTGATTCTCGCAATCCGTTCTTTATATTATTAAAAGATTTTTAATTCATATTAAAAAATTTTATTGTTTGGTATCTATCATTAAAATAAGCACGGGCCTTTAGTGTTGAGAGACGCAAATATGGTTCCACCTAGATGAGTCGTATGCATGATATAATGTATATCAATCGTTTGCTAATATACCCGATAGATTCTTTCACTTAAATTTACATTTAAATTATATAAAAAATTTAAATCACACTTTTCTCGGTTAACTTTGGCCCTCCTCGAAAAAAAAAGGTTGTTGGTGGTAGTGTCAATGGGGGAAGGGTTTAATTTTTTACTATCTCACAAACACGGAGAAATTAAACCAATTTTACCATAATTTTAGGGGGGATAAGGCGGTCCAATAACCCTAACCTAACCTAACTTTAACCTGATAACTCAGATTGATTCTCAATTTTTGGTGTACACATCGTACTTTTAATTTTTGTTGTACACACCGTAAGAGCAGTTGTTCGAAACAATTTTGCTTTGTTCAAACAATATTTCTCTTTTTAATTCAATAAAGAATATACACTTTAATCAAATTACAACTGAATAAGAAAGTTTTCATAATAAATTAGTTATTTTTCAATGTTTGTTTCAGATTTGCATGAACAAATGAGCTGTTGATATCATTTGAATCCAGCCAGAAATCAATAGTTTTATGAATGGTCATTTTATTTGAAAGTAATATTAATGCCATACCAGTTGATTCCATCGATGTAATTCTTTCATATTGGTTGACTTAATAAAAGATTTGAGTTTCATACGAGTTTTTTTTAAACCCTTTTTCCAGGGCTATCAGTAAACTAATTTTTTTCGTTCCAAAGCAACTTTTGAAATTTTTAGTTGATCTTTGTTAATTTATCCATACATAGTATCAAAAATTTGCTTACGAAATTTAATTTCCTTAGAATTAACCTTCTTTTCTTCATCAATTAATTATTTTTGGCATCAGTAAATCAAACATTTCACATAGTTTTTCTTGTGATTAAAAAATTTTATTTACATGTAGAGGAGCACGATTCTCATTGTTATCAGAGAAATTGTCTATAATATTTTTTTATTTGCTCCCAATGTTATCAACTCAAATGTTTTCATCAATCAAAAACCATGCAAAAAGTTGTACTAATTAATTAGGTAACATAGGAATACTAGCCTATAGCTGCTTTAAAAATTTTTCAAGCCATCGAATATAATTTTTTTTTTCCTTTATTAAATATTATTCTTAAAAAAAATCATTCATGATCTTCAGAAAAAACTATGTTTAATCTTGCTACAATTGTACAATGTTTATTCTTTCTTCCCAAATTTTCATTTTTCGTTAGAAATCGAAGATTCAGAATTGTGGACCTATTTCAAGAATTTTACAAAACAGCAATTTTGTTTAATTCAACCATGCCGTAAACGTTCTTTGCCGATTGTTCATTGTACGTTCAATGTTGTTTTCTTCAAAAACTGATTTTTGTTTACTTTCAAGATATACTGCTAAATTAATGACCTTATGACTTCCTCGTCAAATTCTCCATTTTCGTCATCTGGATACTGTTTTTATGCAAATTAGGGTATAAAATTTAGACTATTTAAGATTTTTCTTAACATTTCTTTACCAGAATCATTGGCTTTCCTAATTTAAGTACATCCTCTGTCTATTCTTACGTGGATATTGTCATAAATATACTTTACATTCTGAATTAAAGCCCAATATTTAACATTAATCTGGCATTTATACTTCATTAACAGAAAGTTACTATATGACATGACTATTGAATTGTGCGATGGTACTTAATTTTTATTTTTAGTCGACTAAATATGGTTTTGAGTTTTATAGGCATACTGACAGCTTCTTCTGATCTTTTTCACCTCATTAAAAAGTTGCAAAAAATTTTAGACAAATTATTTCTTCGAATTATTCAAAGAATGACTAAGTTGAGTGTAAGAACCGTGTAAAGTATGTTTAAATATTATTATTAATAGTTATTTATTTAAAAAAATTATATTAGCAGAAATATTCTTGTGTATATCTTTAAATGGTATCATTTTATTATCAGAATGCTATATCATTAGAATATATGCGTGTTGTAGACAACGTTTTTGAAATTTAATAGTGTAAACATAAGATATAATTTTATCAAAAATATTTTTGTTAGTTATATCATCTGAAATTGACTATAGTTTTGTATAGAATAATCTTACTGCGAGATTAGGTATGTCATCTGGCGTCATTTTTTTCGTGAGGTTTAAACTGTTCTAAATCTAATTCACTTAGGATTTCATGTTACTGTTATGAAAAAATCAAGTTCATCATACTTCCTTATAATCAAAATTTCATCTAAATAATGTTGTAATATGTATCAAGGTTCTCAAACGTATGCAGATAATAACCAACAGATCATTAAAGGTATTTGTCAGGTTTCTGAAAGATTTTAGTGAAAGTTTGTAATTTTTCGTTAACATTTTCACAAATGTTTCCGTAATGTATTTTTGTCCACACGGAAATTATTGTGGAATATTTCATGAAAGCTTTCTGAAATGATACACGTTCAAGGAAAAAATTAATTCGAAAAACATTAAAAAATCATTTCCAGAAACGGTTTAAAATTGTTACTGTTATATTTGTTGTAAAGTTCACCAAAAATATTTCTGAAATATATTTGGCAATTTATCTTAAAATTGTATGAATGGTACGAGAAACAGATTTTTGAGCTGTACTTTTTACATGTTTTATTTATATGAGGTAAATTTAATACATTTATTGAATCTTTTTTATAACTGTCAACATTACATTTTAAACACAATTTAGTAAGTATAACTCATAAAAATTATTAGCAATGAAAAAAATTGCAGTAATATTTTATTAGATTAAAAAATAAAATATTGCATTTACTTATTGATCGAACTAATTCTAAAGGTTTAGAGATGCAACATTTACATCAGCGTTTCGTTTTTTATTGATATGTTAATATACATATATAATTATATGTTATTACAATATATATATATATATATATATGTGTGTATAATCATCATTTTTTAAGTAATTAATTATTTTTGTAAACTATTTATATATCAATTTATTCATTGATCATAAAATATTATAAGTGAATAAGATTACATATTAAATTTTTGCTGAAACAGCAAAAGTCTTAGAAACATTTTTTTTGCTGATCGTCGGTGGATGGGCTCGAACCCCTAGCTTACTGTATTGAAATCCATCGTCCTAGCTGCTAACCTAAAGTGAACTTGTACATACCATTCCGTTGTATGACTTTTGGAATTTATACTTTATTAATAAACTAAATTCAATATTTAAACGAAATTGTAAGATGGTTCATATGTTTTTATACCTCTATATTTATTTAATTATTATTAAATTAAATGAATTACGATTTAACAGACTCCAAGCAATATTTCACAAACATTCCTGAAAGTTTTTAACGAAATATTACTGGTGATATTGCTAAGATAACGATTTAAAAATTGAAAAAAAAACATACAACTTGTTGTTCAAATGTTCATGGGAACTTATACTCAGGGTGAGAGCACACGCTGCGGAATTTTTGGCAGCGGAATTTTAGTCAGCAAATTTATTAGAGTGCTACCCCCACCTCAGAAGTTTTATGTTCTGCGAAATTAAGAGTCCAATGGAGAAACAGGCGGAAAAAAGGGGTATAAATAAAGATAACTTTAATTATTTTGAAAACTTATTATAAACTTTTCTACAAAATATTACAATTAGTTTGCTGGAATTATTATTTAAAGGTTATTGAAATGTTTCCAAAAATATCATTTTAATGTTTTAAAAAAATTTTTTCTGAACGTTCAAGAAATTTTTCAAAAACTTTTCTTGTAAGTTTACCATTACAGATTCTTGCTAATCAATCCGGAGAATACTTTAAAAATTTTTTCTAAATTTTACTACAAAATATTACATTCAGTACAACTGAAATAATTATTCGGAAACTAATTATTTCTAAAAATGTTTTTGGCTTGTTCTCTACGAAATCATACCTAATGTTTGTGTAATGTCAATATATTTTGTGCTGGTTATCAATTTCTAATTTTCTCTCAAATAATGAAGAATCCGGAAAATATTTTGAAAACTATTCTGAAAGTATTCTTTAAAATATTACATTTCATTAAATAAAATAATTGCTTACAGATTATTGAAACATTAATTATATCATCATCAGAACATTTTGTACTAAATTATACTAAACGATCGTACAAATATTCAGGAACTTTTCTAGTTAATATTCTATTACCAATTTTTTCTAAGAAAATGAAGATTCCGGAAAATGTTTAAGATCTTTTTCTTAATCTATTTGTCGGAAAATTGCAACTAATTTTCTTAAAATAATTAGTTGAATGATAATAAAAAATGTTTCAATAATGTTACAGTGTTTTTCACAACATTATGCTAAACGTTTGTAAAATGTTTTAACAATTGCCGTGCTAATTTTTTTACATCAAACATATAATTGTCGCAATAATAATAGATTACTATTAACAATATCGTTACATAGTTGTATACTAAATGACATCAAAGTGCTGTGGAATATTTTTACAACCTAAACTGGAACTTCCCATTTTTGCTTTCTGCATAAAAAATTGTGAGGAAGGGTGGTGGGGGAATTGTAAAGGGAGAGGGAAAATTAGTCACAATGAAAATTACAGAGAAGGGAACGAATTTTACCTATGATTGTCGGGGGTCAGTGGGGGGCATGTGGGGGGGGGGGGTGAGATCTTATCGCCAAATCCACCATGATTACTGTATAATATAGTAAGATGTATACACCTACCCTCATACATCAGCATGATAGATTTTACCTGATCAAAGACTTCATCACAAACTAAAGAGTATTATGCAATGCAAGTGCACTTTTAGATACACTATTTACATGAAAAAATGATATGTCTATAAAATTGAAGTATTCAATTGTATTTTATACATAAAATTAGATTTTAGTATAGGTTACAATACCCTAATAAAAATATATTTTTTCTTAATAGAGTGTTTAAGAATCAGCAACGATTCCTGATAACTCTCCGGAGAAAACAATCATTCTCAAATTTATGTAATGATAACATGAAATTATCAATAACTACGGCTAGTGGACATTTTTTTTTTACATTTAGATTACACAATTTTGAGTCATTATATATTATTTACAATCTTGTTTATCATATTATTCAAACAAATGTTAAATTTTCAAATTCTAACAACAAATTCGTATTTAACACCTCAAAAAATCACTGCAAAATTATTCTCAAAGATATTTACAAAACTTTAAGTTTTTCAGGGGCGATATTAGATCTGGCATATTTTAATTTTAATATTCTGATGCCAGGTTCCTGCTAAGCGACCTCGATGATCCCTATAATCATATTTAAATACAATTTCGAAATTTTTTAAATTTTGTTTGCCATTTTCGAGCCACCATTTCGAATTTCGACATTCAGATGTCATATTTGTGCTCAACACCTAAGGAAACGTATTAATAGATGAATTGTTTGAAAAAATTAGGATCAATTCACTCAATGGAGAACGATATTCTTAAAAAACCGTCGAAGAGGGTGTATTCGGAGGTTATGTTCACCCCGTTATTTTTTTGTATCAACTTTTGACCACTCTTCTGCTGTTCTATGATGTCTCACCTTGAAGTTCCAAAAAGATTCGTCTTTATCGTAACACTACAGCAGCCGCTGACTTTAAATGATAAAAATAGGATTTTAAATGTTATAAACACTGTAAAGGACACACGGATCTTTTAACTTTCGAGAACAAAGCAAATAAATGAAAAAAATGACGTATTTTACGTAACAGTTTAATTTAATTGAAAGAACATTCAATCAACAATTTAATGAAATTGTTAATTGAAATAACTCTCAATTGAGAATTAAATTTTGAATGTATTTGCTTCATTAATAAATTAAATATTTTAGAACCCTGTTCCTGCAGTGGCGATTGGGCATTTTCTTTGTCGTTATCTAATAATACAGTGGTGATGCGTGGGTGCGTGCATACCTGTTGTTCAAATTTAATGTACAGCTTGCGTAGTGTTGATCGTTTTTTTTTTTCGTAGTCTGAATGAAAAGTGATCGCATTGACAGCCTTGATGAAAATATTCAACTAGGAAAGAGAGTATTTATGCCTGCGTTAATTTCTAGTGGGTACATTTAATTTTTTTTGTGTTAACGACTAATATCCAAATTTGACTCTGATTCCACTAGAAATTTAAGTTGACTGTTCGAACATGAAGCACTGAGCTTTGGATTACATTCGCTTTTAAGTGTGTTAGTCTCGTCAGTCGTGCCACTCACTGGTGATCCACCGTAAGCATGCTGTTAAAAGAACGCATAGCGGTAAAGGCCGGGCCAGTTGGTGTTCACGTGGTGCAGGATACCGGGTCTGCGTCGGCAGGAGAGCCCACCCCGAACATTGAAGGATCCGGAAGTCGATCCTATAATCAACCCAGATCGCGACAGCAGAGATGCGCTTCTCAAGCAGTAAAGATCTGAGGATGTTGACGAGACGGAGCCTCAAGTAAGAGAGACTGAGATTTCCCTGGTGGAAAAGCTACCTTAGTTAACCTAACGTAAGAGGAGTCTTCTCTTGAATTCTTTTGAGCTTGTTGGTATACATTTTCTAAGAAATTTGCTATGTGAGCGTTTTCTAAAAATTGTGATTAAGGCTTATTACCCTAAACAGAAGTTTACTTAGCAAAAAAGTTAAATATTAGACTTAAACAAGGGAGACATTATCAAGCATGGAAGGTAAATAATGTTTCAGTAATTACTAACTGTTAAAATAGCATTCTCATCCAGCTATGAGAAAAAGTTTTATGAAGGTTATCTTGGACAAATGTGAGTATAATTGTAAGTGTGAGATACGGTTAAGTATACCGTAGTTGTAGAAGATTCAATAATCATTCAAAAGAAATAAGGTATACAAAATTAAATTTCTAGTAGTGTGAACTAAAAAGGATTCACACAAGTGGCAGACAATCGATGATGTTTTTTTATCCGTAGAAGTCTTTTCTTGGTAAATTTCATTCATCGATCATTTATTTTCTCATAATTGTTGTTGCAAGCAAGAGAAAGTTTTCTTTTTCTTTGCTGAGGTTGACACTTTGACGGAGAGATCGAAGAAAATATCAATCTGTGGCTTGATTGGCTGTAATACTCACCAAAAGATTACTAAATTAAAATTTGAAATGAAATTTGGAAGATAGAAGAAATGATGACTACTTGAAGTAAAAATAAGTGATTTCGATTTCATGTTTATTTAAGTTTTAAAAAAAAGTCATTGAGACAGTCGTTTCAACGCTTACGATTGAAAGTCATCGTTTGCGAGAGCCGTGTTACGATAACTTTTTAAAAGTTATCTGAAGCACATTCCCCACAGGATCTCAGGGGCACGGGGTGTCAAGCGTAGATGCTTGTAACGAACGGTTGTCTCGGAAGTGATTGACTTAGCATGTAACGCATTTTTACAGTCAAATGAACTGATTTTCTGGTAAAAATATGAATTAATATTATTGATTTTATAAGCATACCTTTATGTAGACTACATGATATATAATGACTACGAGACTATGTGTTAAATCTGTTTGCTTATAATATATAGCGCTACCACGCTGTTTGCTTGTACAAACCCAAAGTTTGTACGGGGGTGGAGAGTGTTACGGATCGATCTAATGTGTACTTTTTTGTGAAATCGGGTTGAGTCCTAGGTCTTGTATGTATTGCGAAAAAAGAGAAAATTGTTTTAATACAATTGCCAAGCGTTACCATGCTGTTACGGGTTTTATCTATTTTGGTTGCCAAGTAAGGCACTTAGAGAAAAACCGTTACGGCGATCTGTCGCACGGGCTGCTACGAATAAATATTCAAGTACTGATCAGTAAATTTTTGTAATTATTTTATTACTTGGCGCAAAGCTGATTTTGTCAGTAACACATACTGTTGCAAATGCAAAATTATTTTCAAAACGATCCTTTTATATCAGCAACAACGTTAAGGGATAAAATAAAGATAAATTTTTACGTTAAGACGGTACGGAAAACTCTAAAAAAACCTCTTAATATGCAATTTTGTAAAAGTGCTAAAAAACAGACTACTTTAAAGCCAATGATTTTCAGAGATGGTTACATTTTGCAAATATGTACATTGATTGGCAAGCTGTGTCTTGGCGAAGAGTGGCTTCATATATAAAAAAACGTTTTAGACATACAAAGATGGCAGAATAGGACTCTTGAGAACTCCTAATACACGTCAAATCAAAAACTTATAATTATTTCTTGAATGTATCACTAGATATATGCCACCTTGTGTTTTAAATTAACGATAAATAACACAGGACCACAAAAAAAAGACACAAAGACGTGGTAAAAGTACTCTATCAGGTCGTATTTTTTTTCTAAACTCAAAATAAGTATAAATTTAAGCATAAAAAGAAATTTATTCGGTGGAAAAAGAATTTTTCATGCAATACCGTCTTATACGGGACCTAGACATTTCCGTTTGGGGAGTAAAAATTTTCAAGCGTTCCCCTTTTTTGCGTAACGCTTTAACAGATATAGGTATAGCAGCTAGCTGTCTCAGCTTGGACGACCAAAGCCGACGACGCACGAGCATGATAAAGCGAACAAGTGAAAGAGCTATAGTGTAGACTGGGCACTTTAGGCAGTAGAAGGGATGAGAGACAGAGACACTATGTAATATATAATGGGGCATCCCAACAAAACCTATGAACAAAAAGAAAGAAAAAACATTTTCTCTCCAAACATTGGGAATCAATAGTACTCTATTAGAAAACAATACTGGAACTTTTTCAGATGTTCTGACCAACACTCTAGCCGTCAGCGACGGTCACAATTTGAAATTTGTTTTTGGACCATGAACTTCTTGATTTCGGAGACAAATCAATGAGCATTGAAAAAAAAAAAAAATACAGATTGTTAGCATTTTTTCTGTAAAATACAATAAAACTATTTAAAATAATTTTAAAATTAGTTTGACCCCTTCTTTACAAGTTCTTAGTTTTGAAATCGATTTTTCAAAAAGTATGACACTTTTTTTATAATTTTTTGAAGCGATGCTTCTTATGGCGCGTTCTGGCTTTCCCATTATGGGGACCGAAATGGAAATTTTTCAACTGCAGTGACGGTGGCGCGACAGATTTTCTCAGCAAAATCCGTCGATAAAAAAAAAAAAAAAAAAAAAAATTACTATCAAGGATCGAACCGCCCCACAGTTGTCTCAAAAAAAAAAAAATTGCACTAAATTTTTTTTTTCTACAAATTATTAAACAAAACA
>JAPYYV010011238.1:0-11480 GCA_030522625.1 Copidosoma aretas | reverse complement strand
GCGAAATTCTAACGCAAGAAGCTAACGCACTTGTCTGCCGTCAGTCTGATGCAAATCTGCAGAAGCAGACAATACGTAAGTCTTACGGAAGATTATGAAGTGCAAAAAACTTGCGTAGATGATGCTATTAGGGTATGTATGCGAATGACATGCGATGAGCGCCGTACGCGTTTCGCGAAAGGTGTTCGCATCCATCGCGTGGAATATTTTGTATGGAAAAACGGTCCACGAACGAAAGTATTATATAATACCACTCGGCAAGATTTGGCGCTCCCATCGATACCCAAGCAATCCATTATAAATTTAGGCTTACTACGGCGCAGACCTCATATGATCGAGGTGCGAATATGTTTTCAGGTTTCCTCAGCACCGAGGACGAGGTGGTTCCGGGAAACATGGGCCTCAAGGACCAGAGCCTCGCCATACGCTGGGTGCGCGAGAACATAGGGTTGTTCCGCGGCGATCCCGATCGGGTGACATTGATCGGCCAAAGCGCGGGGGGCGCGAGCGTTCACTATCATTATCTGTCGCCCCTGAGCAAGGGCCTCTTCAGCAGCGGTATGTCTCTCAGCGGTACTGCCCTGAACTGCTGGGCGCAGACCGAGCAGTCTCTGGAAAAGGCGCAGAAGCTGGGGGCTATTCTGGACTGCCCGACGAAGGACACCAAGGGGCTGATCGGGTGTTTGAAGAGCCGGCCAGCGGGGAGCATAGTTCAGGCCGTCAAGGATTTTATGGTTGGGAAAATCTTTTTTGTCGGATTTTTGTCTGATTTATTGGTATCGTGGACGCGGGAGTATTATTTCATGGTTATTTTGAATGTAAAATTTTACGAGGTTCTGCTGATTTTTGGGTGCTGGATTGGCTTGCGCTGAGTCGTATGGATTGTCGATCCAAGTTTTTTAAAACAAAACTCTGCCACATTTCATCAAACAATTGTACACTGTTTCGTATGGTTTCAAAATACTTGGGTGATTAATGTTGAGCACAACACTCACAAACGTAATTTAAATCCAAACACTCGAGCGTTTAAAAGTAACACGGATGGAAGTGTTTCAAATCTAAGGCAAAAAATTGACACTTGAATGTTTTCTTGTTTTGAATTATGTGGATTGATAGATTTTCCAATGCACGTCGTATGAAGTAGACGGCACTTGAAGTTAAGTTTGAACCATAATATAGATATTTTTGTTTATTTTTGATCATAACGCGAGTTTTTTATCACTAGTACTTTGATATAAATTTAGATTCATCAAAAATATTAACAAAAATAAGACTTATTGTATTTTGGTTAACGAAATTGTAGAAAACTAAAGTACTAAGCTTACTATTGATTAAGGAGGCTCATCATATTTATACAGCATGAAATTTGTGGTAATTATTAAAGCATGTAGTAATAAAACATTAAAGTTAACATTTAATAACATCAAAGTTGATTCCAGACTAAAAATAATCATTCAAGTATTAAAAAACATTTATTTTTTTAATTTTGCATGTTGCTTATACAGGTATTGTTATGAATAAAAACAAACTCAATAAAAGTCGAGAAACTTTTTTGATTTTCATCAGATTTTCATTTTTCAAGGCTTGGATTCTTCTTTAAAAGATTTCGAACAAAGTCTGACAAAGTCACTGAAGGAATTTTATGCATTGCATATTTTATAAAATTCCATTGGTGACTCTGTTCGAAATCTTTTAAGGAAGAATCCAAGCCTTGAAAAATGGAAATCGGATAACAAATAGAAAAGTTTCTCGACTTTTATTAAGTTTGTTTTTATACTACCTGAATATGCAACATACAAAATTTAAAAAATTATTTTTTTTTGACACTTACATTATTCTTTTTTAGTCTGGAATTAAATTTGATGTTATTAAATATTAATTACATCCTTTAACAATTATCACAAATTTAGTGCTGTACATAGGCGATGAGCCTCCTTAAGGACAAAATAGGTGATACCTTTTCTCAAGCCTGGATCGAATTTTTTCATACACTCAAGTTATTTTGACAACTATTTAAGGATAACAAGTGAACAAGTACGTAATGTACACACGTGAAAGCCAACTTTTTCTTTGCACTAGTTGAAAATACCACATATGAGTGCAATTTTCTACATTTTTACAATCGATAAAACTATTTTTTATATACATTAATTTATCAAAAATTTGTTGGCTACCACTGAAGACAAAACATGATTTTTTAGCCTTGGCTGTACAATCCATTCACTCCATTTGGTCCGGTTGTGGAAAAAGTAGGTGACAAGCCATTTATCAACCGTCCACCCGTTGAAATACTTGACAGCGGCGACGTATTGGATGTTCCTTGGATAACGAGTGTCACCAGTGGCGAGGGACTTTATCCAGTAGCAGGTACAAATTTGCGAGACCGACAAAGTTTAGTGATAAAAAAATAAAATAACCGAGTTTTTTATCTATGGGCTACAAAGAGTTTGTGCACAACAAAGAGCTTTTGGAAGAGTTGGATAAAAATTGGACATCGATAGCACCTCATTTATTAGATTTTAACTACACGATCCCGTTGTCGTCGAAAATGAGGATGGCTCGAAAAATTCGTATGCATTATTTGGGATACAGGCCAATTATTCAGAAACATATTGGACGCATTATAAAAATGTTTGGCGACAGGCTATTCGTCGCGGATGCAGAAAAAGCTGCCAAGATGCAAGCCAAAGTTAACAAAAGCCCTGTGTGGTTTTATTATTACAACTACAGAGCTGCCACGAGTCTTAGCGATTTGTTGAGTGGATCGAAGTATAATCTCGGTAAGTGAAAAAAAGTTTTGATAAAAATACTTTTTAATGTATTCGGTAAAAAAATAAAACGCACAATAAAATTAAATAAAATCTAATACAATTATTTCTTAATAATTAGTCGGGCGAACAGCTGTTGAAATGTAATTTTTTCACGTACAAAACAAAAATCTAATAATAAAAAAACATATAATAGACCAACAATAAATAAATTATTCTTATCACAGGTGTCAGCCACGCCGATGATATTTTGTTTTTAATTGAAAATGACTTGGTCAAGAAAACGGCAACATCAAATGATCGAGATATGCAAGATGACATTATTTTTTTGTTAGCTACATTTGCTGATCTTGGGTTAGTATTGACGCAGGAATTCACAAGAATAAATGTTTTTTGAAACAAATTTAACTACTTCTAGAAGGCAAATTTTATCGCCCATTTGGAAAGAGGTCAATCCTGCAGATGAAGATATTAACTATTTGGAGATTGTTGGCGCAACTGAATCGAAAATGGCTAGCACAGCTAACTTTGGAGATAAATTATTTTGGGGTATAAACATGAAAGAAAATATCTTGCCTCCATTGAAGGAAGAATTATGATGTATTTTTCGACAAATATATCGTACTATGCGTGCAGTTGATAGTAATTTGTGGCTGTAAAAGATAAAAAAAGAAAAAATATTTTAGTGCAAAAAGTTTTTTTGGGGTTTGCTATTGTGTTATATTTTGAAAATGCATGACATGAAATAATGTGACCAGTTTCAAGTAATAAACTACTTTAAACTCGCATTTTATAATTAGTGTATATAATATGCATCATGATCACAGCATACAAAACTGCATAGAATATTAAAAACACGATAAATATTATACAATCTTAAAACGATATTTAAAAAAATTAAATCAGTATTAAATCAATATTTCATACGTACCACTAAGGGCCTCTGGCTAAAAACTTCGACTTCGACCTGATTTCGCGGAGATTCTTGCTCACGCAGTTTAAATACTCCTGTCACGTTCCCGAAACTAATCTCATCACCATCCTCGATCTGATAATTATTGAGAGCTTTCAATGGCATCTAAAAAGCAACAATAAATATTTCATAAATAATCGTAAATAAGTTTTTCCAGCAATTCTTAAGTTTTGCATCGGGTCGTAAGTATAGCAGTGCAGAGACTATAAAAAGTAACTAATGACAAAAGATAGTTTATACTATTACGATGATTGTACCATCACATTGCAACTTGCTTTTTCCAATAGTAAAAAATCGACCCTTAGTTAATACTTCTTGGATCAAATACTCACTGAGTTGATACTTGTACCATTGTATGAATTTGTATCTTTTATAAAGAATGGTCTGCTTGTAGCTTTGGCTTCTATCTCGGCGTGCTTCTTCGATACACACTGAAAAAAAAATTGTCTCATGGCATTTGTTGGTATATATTAGCGAATCATAGTAGCACCGATAATGTTTGAACCCAAACCAATGGCATACAAAACATCAGGTATTAAATATAAAATTAATTCGATGAAATAAGCATGTCATTGTTTGTCATGGCAATATTTCGGATAGGTTTGAGTTTTGACCTCAGTACCTATACCTATAGCTACATTTATCAAATACTGTATACACAGATTCTTATCTGCGTACGAAAATAGTTTGTTTAGCTATTGAATAATAATAGCGTAATGCGATATTTCGAGATTTGTGCTTTATTAGTACAATGAAATGTATGTTTTTAATGAAAAGTCTTGAAAAAGTCATGACAAGATTCCATACAAAGCTGCAGCACAAAAACACGAATTCATCCCGAATTCACAAGCAATATATATACATATATATATATATATATATATTTCGAACTGATTTAAATGGCATGCATTTAGTCAAGTATTGTATCAAAAGATGTAAAACATACCTCATTATCGATCGTCACATCATTTCCATCGCCTCTTCCAATGTAAGTTATTCCAGGACGTATAGAAAAAACTGTTTGTTTGATGGTTAATGTAGCGATCTAGTGAACACATAATCACCCAATTACTGATTTGTTGCATTACGAAATGCATTTTTTGCAAAATAAAAATAATAAAATTCCTCTTACAGGTTGCTCTTCTTTGTTGATCTTTGTTGAGCTCAGAAATTTCGTTGTCGAGTAGTCTCTTTCTTGAAGCTCTTGAGTGTCTGATGCCATCTTCTTCACAACTTTTCACTGTTGTACTGATGTAGTTGTACACTGTATACTTTTTATTCCAAAGATGATGAAAAATAGAAAATTCGCGCACTAGAGATTACAATCACGAAAAATCGTGCAACGAAACTTTTTGTAATTTTATAATCGCAATTTTAGCTTGATCGCGATTGAGACACTACATAGACAGCTAGACCATTAAAATCAGGTGTTTATCAGCTGAAAGGGAAATTATAACTGAACAGTCTCGCTGAGACTGTCAGAAATTCATGGGACTCTTTGTAGCTTTGATTCCAAGAATTTCAAATAGTATGTGATTCACATACAGTGCGTATTCTTCAAAATATACAATACACGCATAACTCTTATCGGTGTGTATAAGTACACAAGCAATACCTCAACACCCTTATTCTTCGACAAATTTGTAGAAAAGTACATTAAAATGACGGATTTGTTTCACTCTTTTCAAAACTCTTATGCTTCATATAGAAATAGCATCATCATTACTGCTATGTAAATTAACTGATATGATATTTTTGAATACGTTAGATTTGTGACTTTTAGGTTTATGTGATTTTATCAATAAATAATTGAATCAATGAATAAAAGATCAAATGAGTAATTTTTCATTGAATGGTCAATCAATGTACTAGATTTAAAAATTTGGATATTCTTGTTTTAGGTACAACGATGGTAAATTTTTCTCACTCAAATACTTTTGATACGTTCAATTAAGATATACAATGCATTTATAAAAATCATTCCAGCAGACTTTGAATTGTTACCGCTTAGGCCAACAAAATTCTTAATAACAAAGTGAAACTATATTACAATAACCATACCTGCAGTGCTTGATAACGGCGAGGGACAATTCTTTATCAAAGACATGCGGTATAGATTGGATGCTTTTATTAAAATGACGTTAATCACAACACTTTGTCAACAATAGACGCGCACAAGCGTATTTACTATTGACATGATTCACGCAAAGTTTCTTTCATTTTCGCTTTCGTCGCGCCTTGCTAGCTAATATTAATTTTCAGCCAAGGCCTTTGTAGCCTCGTTTGTAACATTATTTAATAGTAGCAAAATAATAAATTAAAATGAAATATTCAATAATATTCAATGATTTTCAAACTTTGGATAAGTTTGCAAAACATATTCATTCGTAATACCATTTCCTCTTGAAAATAAATTTTTAAAACAGTGAAGTTTATTGGAGTGTATTATATACGAGACATTAAATACTATACGTTTCGAAAGAAGAAGGTATTAAATCACTATAATTTGCTAAAAATTAGAAATTAATAGTAACTTAAATCGCATTCCAAACAATAATGTGACAATAGAAGCTGTGCAATAAAATAATATAAACGCACTGACTAATGGGGTTATCGTTTAAATTATACTTCAAGACAGGATGATTAAATTAATTTTTGGGAGTATGTGTAAATTGGAGCAGACGGTAGTTTGTAGAAAAACTACGGTAACTCACACAATTATTATGCCCTATAAGTACACTTACATTGCCATAATGTTTACACACAAGCAATACAAGCACGAGAGTAATATTGAGTTGTATATCTATTATATACACGACGCACAGAGCAGTGTGCTTTAGGTTTTGATCAGTATAGATACACCAATATTACCAACCAATGTTATTCTTGTGCGTTGCATACTTGTATATAGCTTGTGCGCGCGCGTTACGGCAGTTTTAGTGTAAACTCATTCGTTTCATCATCATTGATTGCATTTGCGAGATGTCAGAGTAAATTCAATGTAATACCCGTTGATAGAAGTATATGGATAAGATATTTTTTTATAATATCACATAGATTGCGTCAGTTACACACCTATACGCACTTCAGTGATGCGTTGTCCAAGCTTGCAATACAAAACCAACGCAAATCGAGATCCAGCAAACCGTCCCTTCGCATGCTGACGTTTTTAGCTCGCCACGAATTTAACAAATCCGTTTTAGTCCACGGAAGAACAGCAGCGCGTCCTGTAATTTAATCACGGCCCGGATGCCGGTTGGTTTTTAACTTTCACGCATTAAAACACGCGCCGCACTGTTGCTGTGATTTTTTTTCGCGCTGCTGCACGTAAAGCGCATTCATCACTTTTACGGGACGCCAGGGGACGTGGATTTGATTTTCGGCGACCTTCTCAAACTTCTGGCCTAAGTATTTGTCCTCTACATGCGTGCGGTTATTGAGTGGTACTCTATTTTTAGGGTTATCGATATTTTGATGAAATATATTAATAAATAAGCAAATCCCTCGAGAAATCAGTCAAATACATTGAAAATTATGTACAATTGATGAATGCAACCAAGTTGGTAATCTACACGATGATCACTTGGATTTTTAATCGATGTACATACATTACGTGAACTAGACGTTACGTGTACACGCTAATATCATAGTGCAAGTATAATTTTGCTGCTGGCCTAAATCGAGAATAATGTTACTTCATCACCTTTGTTGCATTTGTACATAGATATCATCATCGAGTGAAACACCAAATTAATCTATGAATTAATCGATGGTTAAAAACAATTCGATGTTTGAATTTAAAACTACATACAAATATACAATTTTACACGTGAAACATTCGCTTTGAGTTTAATCCCTGTGTATGCGTCATTCGCGACCCGCCCACGATCTTCATATCGATTACCGTTCTTACTATACCAGACTTGGGCACTGTTAGTTCATTCAATGATTCGCAATACACTTTTTTTTCCATCAGTACAAGAAATTCAGTATTTGGAAAAACATTTTCCAGCAAAACAGTGCGTAATATTTTTATGAGTCAGTTTTTAAATATACTTAAAGTTTTTACGAAATCGCCTTAAAGTTCACGATAAGAGTGATTCGGTTGAACGTATCCTTGATGGAAGCAAAGAATCAGACAAAACCGCAAACTGTCGAATCGAAGTGAATTTGACTCTGTATATTGTGCCTTTGTGCAAAAATAACACGCCGCGAAGAATCAGGGGCTCTTTCGTTTCTGCATATTTTACACGCCAATCGAGGTAAATAATAACCGGTCGAAGGAAACGCTCGCTAAAGAGCGCGCGAAGCAAAATGGCCGATCGATCGAATGCCGAAGCAAGCCCGAAACCCCGACACCGGCCTCACGCCCGTCGCCCGATGCCGGCCGTCATTCGGGCGCTTCGCGGCAACGGTTGCCGCCCGCACAATCGCGCCGAAGGTTACGCGCAATGGGCCGACAACGAGGACCCGGTAACGCTCGCGCGCGAATCATCCGCGAATTCCTGGGGGACGCGAATCTTGCGGGGTGCGGATGCCGCGTGACCTGGTTCGACGCTGCGCCTCGGTGTATTGCCGAACCAGCGGGTGTTGGGCGCTCATTGGACGGGAGAAAAGGTTTGGTTGATCCAACCAAGCACAAATTATTTGGTTACTGTGGCCAAAGCAAACAGTCGTCCGAACCAACTTATTTGGTTGACGTCGGATCGATTATTGTCTGACATTAGTGCGCCCAACGTAGCTCGATCAAGACGCTGAAAAATTCAAATTTTCAAACTGTTTCATAAATAACAAACACATTTTTATAATCCAAGCTGTCGTTCAATTTTGTGATCATATGTTCAAGTGTACCAATAAATAGCAACAACATATATAAGTATGCGATGAACAGTTGATTTTTTTATATTCTTTGTTTTTCACGTCTGGCTTGTAAATCACACCTATTCGCTTAGCACAACTGAGTCGAATGATAATTGCAAATAGTTTTTTTTTTTTAAAGTACAGGTGTTCTCATAAGTATTGTCTAATGACTTTGTCGGTCATTGCAACCAAATAAATAGTTAATACAACTAACTACTATTTTGAACTATTATTAATAGTTGGAATAACAATTTAACTATCTGCCAACCATTTTTTTTTTCCGTGCGCCATCGACAGTCTGGGCAAATTGATCCATCGTGTTCGAGCAATCCTCTGGACGAGGTTGAGGTAGAAAAATCTGCTCGTTCCTGCGAACTGATTTCAGGTTCATGATTTTCACAGGATCTTATGGATAAATATGTATTATTCGACGACGTGGTCCTAGAGATTAAATTTTCCAAGAAAAAATCTTCTTACGAAGGAACAAGTGCGGCTTCTATTTATCGATGAGTAAACATTTGTAAGGCCTGATTGTACAGCTATTCGCTACAAGCGCAGCGGACAAAACAATTTGTAAACACGCGCGACGGTGTGCTAGGGCCCCGCCTAGCAGGTGCGATCCGCAAGCAGCTGCGACGTGTACGAGCCGTCCACTCGGCGAGATTCGCTAATTTGTCAAACGAATCCACTTTGCCGCGACTGGTCTATTTTGGGCCGCGGGGGAATCTCGTTTTTCTCTTGCGGCTGCGGGTTCATCGCGATTGGGTCGTTGCGCGCGACGGGACTGCCCGGGTTTATTGAATCAAAGGGGAAACAGCTCGTTTTTTACGTACTGTCGAAGGATTCTACGGACGAATTCGAGTGACCGCGAGTGTTTCACCGCGTCGCGCAACTTTGTTTTGCGGGTTGGAATCATCATGAAAATGATATTCAACGATTGAGTTTTCGAGGATATAACATTTTTCATCATTGCCGGTATTTCACGTCGGTTGCGAAAAGTAGGGTGATTATCGTTAGATGCAAATTTTTCGAGACATCGCACCCATCATTTACACACTGCTAGGGTATAACATTGATAAATTGATGTACGAACGATCTGCAGCTTCGAACGGTATTTCGCGGTAACGAGAGTCGGTGCACACGTGGCACTGCACTCGCAGGACTTTTATATCCAAAGGCTTGTTACGATGCTTCCGATCGGGCGCGGTGTCTTTGCGATCGTAAACTTTTGATTAGCCGCGATACGAAAGATCCGAGTTTTGGATGAGTGCGATTTCGTGGATGTGTCTCGACACGGGGAGTATAGTTACCCACGCGAGTGCGGAAAAAGTGAATTCTCGTACGAGTGGCGATTGATGCAAAATATTTTTCGCAGACCAGGAAACGAGAAAACTTTTCCCGCATTGATTGTACTTCTGCTGTGCGAAAAAGAAGATTTTTTGTTCCAAAGACGATGCGGGAAACACCTATCTCTCGCATACCGTCGGGAAAAAAGTTTAAACTTGATTGTACATGGCGGTTTTTCGTTTTAGCATCCACGTAGAACTTACAGTGTATGATTTTTTTTTTTTTTTTTACCATGAATCCAAAAGATTTTAGATTTACTCTGATTGTCTTGTCCGAAACGCGTTTCCTTTTTATCGATTTCGACGAAATCGCTCCTGGTTGTGGAACCAAATTAAATCACTCAACAAAATTTCTCGTTTCAAATGGGTACTTTGATCAGACGAGGAGTGTAGCAAAAGTTTTATAAAAAGTTTTATCCACTCAGCTCTAAAACCACACACACAGATATTGACAAAAAAAAGATGGGTTTTCTTTCCAAACACCACGAGAAAGATCTCCGACACGTTTTCAAGCCCCACATCACCACGATTCGTTTTCATCTATTCCGAACATTTTTCCACCGCACCTCTTTTGTGCTTGCCAAGGCCCAAACGGAGCTAAATATAACTTTCAATGCATCTCGGACAGCCGGATGGATCAACTGCCCGCACGTTGAACAGCCCAAGTCGGTGATTGAAAAACTGCTCGGAATAATAATGGGGGTCGCCCCCGCGCACCCCCCGTCCCGGGGAGGGGGCCCCCCGCCGGTGTGTGGGGGGGGAGGTGGGATTTTCCCCCCCCCCCCCCCCCACAACTGGCTTTTCGCGCGCGGTCGGAGAGGTTTGCGGTTTTGCACGGGGTTGCGTTTGTGGACCGTTGGCCGAGGACCGAGGATCGATCGCGGTGAATCCAGCGGCCCGGGGTTTCCCATTGTTCTCTCCGCCGGCAACTGTCGTCCTCGCCCCGAAAAACTTCGAGCCCTCCGTGACCCACGATCATTCGGTTGGCAAACAAAGATCGACGCGAAAAACGGTCTCATTCGCAAATCCGCCGATCCCCGATACCCAAGATGCGAATCAACAAGGCGCACCGGAGGGACCGCGCGCGCGAGAGCAGCAGTTAGCCCGCAGCAAGCACAGCCGACCACCGCCGCACGAGGGAGCGGAGGAAATCGCGGAGCACGATCGGGGGGGTCGATGTCGCTTATGTACACCACACGCAGACGCGCACACTTGGGCCAGCCGGGGGAGCCGAGGAGGCGTCGTGGGTGGGTGCCGTCGTTGGGCTCGGCTTCGCGCGTGGGTGCACGCGCAAGCGGGGCTGCTCCCCCGCCGCGGAGGACGGGTTATAAAGGCCGGCGCGGCTCGCGGCCGCCCCGCAGTTTCCTCTTATCCGTCGCTCGGGCGCCGAGCTTGCGACGAGAGCCCGGATCTGCCCTGCGCAGCCTCTGTCTCGCGGAAGGGGCTCCCCGCCGGTGTGTCGGAGGGCAGGTGGGACTTTTCCGCCGCCCCCCCCCCCCCACCCGCCACCCCGCCCCCCCCCCCCCGGCCCGG
>JAPYYV010011237.1:0-12859 GCA_030522625.1 Copidosoma aretas | reverse complement strand
CGATCCAAAAAGTGTTCGGGATATTGGGAATCATATTTGTACATACATAGAGATGAAACATTCCTTATTTAAAAAGTCAATGCTGAACAGCTTTCGTATAATTATTTTAGTGCTTTTGACCATATAAAAGATAGTCATTTATTCATTAATATACCTTACACACATTGATGTCTCTGATTGAGCACAAAACAATAATACCTTTTTTTACTGAGTTTATTTTTAAAACTGCCACTGTGAAAGCACTTTTAGTGGGATGAATAGTTAATCATGAGAAAATGTGTGTAAAGTACGTTGCATAGTATTATTCTAAGTTATTGTATTGGGTCTAAAAAGAATTGTTCCTCGACTTCGTTTGTAGAAAGCTCTTGCATGCACAATTGATCCTGGCTATAAAGCTCCACTACTTTTTCGATTGAACCACGATCATGCATCAATAAAGTTTATCATCTTCTTGCTGCTTATCATTGTCGACCCCGTCCCTGCTAGGTCAGTATTATAATTCAATGTTTGCACAAGTGTTGTCATCATACAACTATTGAGTAAATGATATGATTTCTATATCAGGAGCATGGTGAGCATCAGTCTGTAGCTCGGCATCCTAAGCACGATGAGCAGCAAAAGAGCTCCCTTACCGAGCTCGGGTCTAAGCTTTGCCGATATGTACGTATCACTTCGGTGGCCTGGGCATAGGCAGCTGCGGGTACGACACCAACCTCCCGCAGAAGCTTGCCAATATGATTGATCTGCGAAGCAGTGCACTGTTCTGCGCTACCACACGAATGGGCCCATGTGAGCCTCTTTACGTTCCGACAAGAATTTCATTGTTGTAAAAATCAGATAAGTTACTTTTTATCGCATGCTTATAATTACAATATTTTTAAGATGACTAATCTTGGTGAATTTTCCTGTTTCTTATTTTAGACTTCGGAGAATCAGCAGTAGCTTTTCACAGATTACATGATCGTTACATTCTTTTGGATGATATCTGATGGTACTAAATTCGGATAATGAAATTTTGAGCATTTAAATATGCATTTTTCGTTAAATCGTTTTTTGCTGGGTGAGATATTATTGTCATTGATTTTCCCTATGATAAGATAAAACATCGATTATTTTAACCTACATAGTTCCACGTTTCTGCATCGTGGTCAAGAAACTTCAGATGGGACAAGTTGCTATTGTACTTATTTAAAACGTTTCTGAGGCGTTGAAAAATCGCCAACAAAAATTTTAGTCACTTTTTTTAGTTTTCGTAACGTTTCTGCATCGTGGAAAATCACAACCAAATATATTTCAAGTTTAGAATGATAGTTTCTAAGACGTTCCGGTTACGTTAAAAAGTAACCAGAAAAAATGGTAGTTACTTTTTTTCCTTTCTGCAACCTTGCCAAACCATTGAGAGGCAACTAAGAAAACGTAAAGTTGCTTTCTTACGTTGCTAAAACATCAAGAAAACGTTAAACCTGCCACAAAAAGCGGTCATTTCGACGTTCAAGCAACGTTCCTGAAACGATTCTATACTGACAGAACAACGTTTCTAGGTTGCAAATGCAACGGTCCTGCTTTTGGATCGTTAGAAAAATGCCAGAAATTTTTTAATTCTCCGTTCTCCGAAAACATCTCATATTTTTACACATAAGCAAAAATTTTAAAAACAATGATTCAAGAGGATTGGTATCTGGTCCGTCAACCGGTAATATTAATACCTCCCACCAACAGAATATCTGTCTAGAACCAAGATCGTTATTAAAAGTTGTGCCTGTTACTATTATTACTCATTTTACTCCAAAATTAATAAACGTTCTTCTTGACAAGGATTCTACCGTTACCGCAATGAATGAGAAAATCACAAAAGAAATCGGTATTAAGTGTTCTGAAGTAAACGTTTCTTTAAAAGGTATAGATGACGCTAATTCAGTAATTCTGTGAAACAAAAAGGCGAGTTTTTCAATAAAAGCTAATTTAACAACTTATCAATTTCAAAACGTATTGATTGACAAAAATCTTGCACTATCTGAAGAATAAATAAGTGTAACTGAGTCTCAGATTTGCAAAGAAAAAACAAGGATTTTTATTCATCCCTTTGTGGCAACACTAGATTTGTTAATCGGTCAAAATAATATTGATCTGTTACTAACGCGAGAATCCTATTTCATAAATGCAAAACATTCAGTTATTTGTCGTTGTTTACTGGGCTGGTTAATTCACAGTGCGAGTTTCTCGAGTGGTCCAAAGCGGGAGAATGCGCTTAAAGCAAACGAACATTTTGAACGATTTTATGATCAAAATAACAAACTTGAAGAGATGGAAAAAAAAGTAAAAGAATATTTCGTTTTAGAATCATTGGAAATCAAATATTTCGGTAAATTTTCACGGAAAATAGGACGCGCAATCGAAAATTTGGATCAAACTAGCAAACATATAAAGACAGAGGGGGAAGTAGGCTTGTTATGGGATGAGAATAAAGATGCAAAGACGGATGGACGTTTAGTTGCGGAACAAAGACTACGATTGTTAGAAAAAAGGTTGGATCGAGATGAAAGTTTTGCTAATTTGTATAATCGTGGGATAGAGCGCCTAATCGAGAACGATTTCGCGGAACGAGTACCTAAAGATTATAAGGCAGAGAGAGGTTGGTACTTACTTAATTTCAGAGTCACTCACGTAAATAAACCTGGTGGAGTACGTTATTATTAGATGCAGCCGCAAAATAAAAAAAAAGAATTTTAACGATCTTTTACTTACCAATCCAGATTTTTTTAAATCACTATTATGCGTTCTCATACGCTTTAGACAGTATATAGTTTTGCAATAAAAGCCGATCTTGAAAACATATTTCTAAAAATTTAAATCCACGTAGAAGATCAAGACGCACAACGTTTTCTGCGGAGAGGTAGGGATAGTTTGTTCCAGTTTAAGAATACCAAATGTCTTCCAAGCTTTTCAGTGCGAGATCTTCCTCGTATACGGCACTTTATATAAAGAATAAAAATGTTAGTCTACTTTGAACTCGTTATCGAGAAACGGCGAACAGTGTTATCGAGAACACGTACATGGAAGATTTCCTTGATGGTTGTGTAACGTTACAAGAGGCTAGAGATCGAGTAGGTCAGGCATCCAAAATCAACAAGCACGCAGGATGGGAGATGCACAGATAGGCAAGTAGCGATCAATCGATTTCGCGTGATTTTCAAACAAATGAACCGGCAAAAAAACTTATGATACCCGAAAAAGCCCAAGAATTTGAAAAAATTTTAGGTCTACATTGGTTAATTTCAAGTGATAGATTGACTTTCAAAATTGTTGAAAACGAAATCTCACTAGTCTTATTACAGGGTATGAATAAACAAACTAAGCGTGAATTTTTAAGTATAGTTATTTCGGTTTTTGATTGGTTAGGTTTTTCATCGCCTTTTACCTTACGTTCGCGAGAACTAATGCAAAAGATCTGGAAAAGCGGTATAAAATGGGACCATGAATTGAACAATAAAAATTTCATACATTGGAAAGAGTGGCTTTTAGATTTATAAAACATTAAAACAATCTCTCTTGATCGCTGTTATCAGCTGAAAAATTATCAATTTGACGTGGTTGAATTACATATATTTTGTGACGCAAGCTCGAAAGCTTTTGCGGCAGTAGGTGATTGGAGATTTTTATTACCCGATACTATGAAATACTATTAAAAAGTCGTGAAGCTCCTTTTAGAGTGATGATAATTCCGAGATTAGATGTGAAGGAAGACTTTTAGCCACCTTTCTTGCTAGAAATATCCACTACGAACACGATATTAAAGTAGTAAAACGAGTTTTTTGGACGGATTCAGAGGTATTACTTAATTGAATTAAAAAAGACTTGCGTGATTTCAAAATTTACGTTGAAAATCGGTTAAGCGAAATACAAGAATTTTCTAAGGTTACGAAGTGGAGATGGGTACCATCAAGCAAAAATTCAGCATACGACTCTACGAGACATTTACCTAACTCACTCGAGAAAAAAGGAAAGTGGTTTTTAGGACCATCTTTTTTGTGTGAGCATGATTCTCAATGGCCAAAACAAAGCTTTAGTAATAATATAGAAATGCTAGATCAAGAGAGCATAAGTGAGATAACATTACCTGTGGCTCATTTAAAAGAGAATTGACGTTAATCAATTTTCGTCCTGGATTAAAATACTTGGGACTACTGCACGATATTCCAAAGCTATTTATCAGATAAAAAAAGAAAAAAGGAATTAAGTCAGTAACAATTAAGAAGGAAAGCTGAATTCTATCTAAAAAAAATGAGCCGAAGAGTATCATTTGCTCAAGAAATTCATGCTTTAGAAACTAAAGAGAAGCTTCCAAAAAATAGCCGAATACTGATTTTAGATCCTTGGCTCGATCAAGGTTTATTGTGCGAAGGGGTTGATTAAAAATTTAAAAACTTCAGAAATATATCTCTTTCAGGAGAAAATCTGATATTAAATATAAAAAAATCTTAAGCTCGCTTAATAATTATATTCAATCACGTTAATTTTTTTCTCATCAATAAAAAAAGTGCAATTGATGAAATTCGACAAAAATTTAGGATTGTGAGCCTAAGACAAGGCTTACGCAATGAGGTTTTATAAGTGTATTAATTGCAAAATACTTCGAGCTAATCAAGCAAACCCAAAAATGGCAGATTAACCTTTAGCTCGATTAGGCTATCGTTTTCGTCCGTTCACTTACTGGGGTCTTAATTATCTTGGACCGATAGAAGCAGTAGTCGGGAGAAGACGTGAAAATTGGTACGGGGCATTATTTACGTGTATGACTACTCGAGCCCTCCATATCCAAATAGCCCACAGTTCGAGTACTCATTCGGTAATTATGGCGTTGAAATGTTTAATATCGCGTAGAGTCTGTCCTTCGATTATTTATTGCGATAACGGCACGAATTTTCTACGTATGAGGATCAAATTGAGAGAATCAATGAAACTATTGAAATATCATAATTTGTCTGAATTTTCATCACACCAACAGATTTAATAGCGTTTTAACCCTTCGACTGCTTCACATTTGAGTGGTATGTGGGAAAGACTAGTTCGCTCAGTCAAAACAGCTTTGAATGAATAGTGCTCAAGGGTCAGTCTATGAAAGACGAAATTCTTCTAGCAGCGATGACCGAGATCCAACATTGGTTAAAAAACGATCAAAAGGCATTAACACCTAATCACTTCTTGATTGGTGAATCATCAAATTATATTAGGCTCAGTCGATTTAAAGAGCGAGTTCTGTGTACACGTAAACATTGGCGAGTAGGGCGATATCTTGCAGATCATTTTTGGCGCAGTAGGTCACGCGAGTACTTGCCGACAATTCTTCCTCGAAAAAAGTGGTTAACAAACGACGATCCCTTAAGAAGGTTCGTTGGTAAAGTGAATACGATGAGAATGTAATAAAAACATTTGAAATCTATTCATTAAGTTGTTAGGAATGTTGTGGCAAAATTGCAGACCTATCTACAACACGGTTTTTAAGAAAATTAAGACTAAAGTTTTCTTTTGTTACACGGGCTCTTATGAAAGAGACAAAAAATGCACAGTAAAAGTTCTGTAACTGTTTTTACAGCGATAAAAACTAAATAAAACATACGTAATCAGAGCATATCCAATTACGAAACTATTCGCATCAATAACAGTGAATTCTACAATAGGGTTTAAGAGATATTTATGCAAACGTAAACAGAATTGCGTGACGCTTCTATGCTAAATGCATGCGGGAGACAAGGACGCAACGTCTGCTGTCAGTCGACTTTTCACGTAGCTCGATGGCTTTTCACACAATCACTCCTAGAAGTCCTAGAAACCGTACTTTTCAAAATTATAATCTGAAACTTGGTCCAGCCCTTTATGAGGCCTCGTACTTTAATGCTATATCATTAAAATTTATGATTTCAAAAGTTCATAGCACACTTTTATCGATATTATATCAGATTGACTATGTCATTTTACTCTTTTTTTTTTATCTGACAAGCTAGAAGTATTCATGCTATATAACTTATACAATAAGATAATAGATGTCTTAGAGTATTTTGTCTAATTTTTTCGAAAAGTATTATTAATGCAGTAATGAGTACTAGCGAGTTGAACACACATGCATTTTCCGTAATCAAGATCAGAGAATCCGCTGTTTTTGCGTCCGCTACTTTTTGTTCCCAAAACCTTAGTTATACCCCCTGCAAGGCAGATGGCGTTAAGATCGATCGACGATTTACCGTCCCAGTGGACTATAATACTGATGTTACCATCCAAGCCGATATTGTTACCGTCTGACCGGCACGACAGAATCCTTTTGTATTACGTGCTTCAATATCACTGTACAAACATAAAATTAATAAATAAATAATCAATAAATAATGAATAAATAAACAGACGATCTTCACAAGCATACAATAAATTCATGAATTCACTTCCACAGTATCATTTAACAATTATTTAACAATAAGAAATGATCCTAATGTTATTTGGGCCATCACTTATACCAAGAGCTTATGAAGGGAGCATTGAGTTTAATACCAAAACAATCTCTCTGGCTCTGTCGTAGTCTTCGGCTCATGGGTAAAACTTTTGCCTTTCGATCAAAAGTTCTCGGGTTTGATTCGCACCTGTAACAATTTTCATTATATGTTTTACCTTTTTTTAAAAAAATACAGCATTTTATAAAAATTCGTATGAATCTCTGCTCTTCGCTGAAGTCAAGATGAGTTTAAAGATAATAGGTATAATCCTTGTGTATTTAAATCGAGAGACGAAATAAGTTACAAGATATTATTTTTAGTATTGAATGGCCTAAGTACTTCGTATCGTGACTTTATTCAATGGAAACCAACGAGAAGATGGCAGTTTCTTACATAGGGGTATGAAAAAAGGAAAGGTTGTTTTAGTGGGATAACGGTTATAAATATAACGTATATAATATACCGAATACAACATTGAATTAGTATAATAACGCAAAAGCAAGCAAAGCCTCTCGATTGATAAAAAGTATAAAACAATAATAATATTTCTACAAGTAATAAAATCAACATCAATTGAAATCTCATTAAATAAAAAAGCAAAGCACGGAAAAGTACATAAAAAAGCTATTGTATACATGCACGTAATTATTCTTATGAACAATTGAAGTACTAAACAAAATACGCAAATAATTACGAAGCAAAGCACAGAAAAGTATATAACAAATGCTAATAAATCTGTATACTACAATGGTATGATACATCAAATAAATAGAACTGAAAATCAGTACAGCATTTGCCACAAAAGTAAAGTTATGATAAACTGGTTAGTTGATCTACTTGATATTAGTAATGTAAAAAATATGTTCTTAGCACTGAATAATTACACCGCTGCCAATAGAAGCAATGTTTATTACGCAAAAGAAACAAGTTATCATATTCACTATAATATTTCTAGCAAATATACAATTTTTTGCGTTCAACAACATTAATAAATGGAAAAAGATATATTTATGTATTTTTATTGAAAAGAAACATTACAATTCAGTCAATAAGTATATGTGAGAATCACTACCCACATGGCATCGTCCGTGTCAGAAAAGTTTCAGAAACGTACATTTTGAAAAATAAAAACGTTTCAAAAACCTTTTTTGGACATCGTAGCCAGCCAAAATTAGCATCTCCGAAAACATTTCAAAATAAAATAAATTTTTTTCCAGTGTTTTATTAATTCCTTAAATTATGATAATTATCGATAATGACAGTAAAATGAAAAAAAAATATAAAAAATTTCGGATTCGGGACTGTAACTGGAGCTGTGAGGTTTCCAGATAAGCATCTTATTATTCTTATCATATTTAAAAAATATCAGATATTTCATTGGATGAATTATTTATCCAAATGTGATTTCGATATTTTCATCTTCTGATATTATTTTTTTCTCTTGACTTCACTAGATTCAGTTATGGATTCTACATTAATTTTAAATTATATGTATTGCTGATTTCATAATAAAGATTTAGATAATAAATTACATGAACAAAAATTTAAATTCTTTGTCACTATTTCATAATTTTGTGATAAACAAGGAAAACGAAAACACATGATTATTTTACGATTATAATGGGATCCATAACTTAAACTTGGAAGTGAAGTCAAGTGAATAATAATTTTATAAAAAGATGACAATATTTAAATAACATTTGGATGAGTAAGTAACACAATGAAATATCTGAATACGTCTTAAATACTTACAATTCACTGACGAATAAGAAAAACAAACGCACACATGACTTGTATCTTACATGACAAAAATTATATGACAGGTACTATGTGAGCTTTGGCCAAGTTTCAGAAACGTTTTTGAATTTTTTTGGAAACGTTTCAATGTTTTAATATGTACATTTCCGAAACGTTTCAGAAACATACGATGCTATGTAAATTTTGCATTCTAGTTAAACAATATATTTTTGGCAGTTCAAAGAAATACCTGAAATTCCACACCATACATGGTAATTCAAAAAGTTTCGAATCGCTTAAATTTGTTATTAATTAAACATTTTTTAAGAATAAACAATTATTTATAATTCATGTTTATTGTTTTTATTGTACTGTAACAAGTTATAGAGTAACTGAATCGTTCTTGTATTTAATATTCAAGATTTAGGAGCACTTAGTGATTCAGTATAAGTAGTTTACGATTTGGCTTTGCATTTGATGAATTTGTAGATCTTTTTTTAGAATCGTGTGCATTTCGGGAATTCCACTCTAAAAAATAGAAAATATGCGTACGCACAAATAATTCTATTATATAATCATTGTGATCCGTGCAATGTTCTTCTGGTAAAACGTGGTCTAAATTGCGAACAATGCTATTTTTTCAACTTTTTCTTAAAATGCATCTGATACCTTTTTCTGTCTTATGAGCAGCAAAATTTATTTCGAAAATGTTGTAAGCATGAAGTGCAATTGAATATAATTCAACTGAAGGTACTTTAAAATTACCCAATTCTCGATCACGACCTACACGATACGCTTTGAGAAAAATGAATAAGTCGCTATTATCTTGTAGCATTTGATACCCTTGCAATAAATTGTTCACACACATTTCACAGCCGAATTTATTGTAGCATTTGTGAATTAAATAACTGGCAACGTAAATCATCGCAAATTTTTCTAGTTTCACATTTCCGCTAAAATCTTCATCACTGCAATTATTTTGTATAATAAAATCATTATCATTTTGATCAACATGATAATTTGAATCATCGCCATCGTCATCCGAAAAACTTGCATCTAAATAAAAAAATTCGTTGCTATCAGCACAAGAATCCGACTGCTCTTTATCATTGCGATCTCGATTTTTATTATTATCTGTATTTAGCTCTGATATTTGAGTTAACAAATTGACCGACTCATCGGACTCACAATTAGCTCCGGCCTAAGAATAAAGTAGAGTTGTAAGTGTGGCACGCTGAAAATTTGTACGGAATTGCAGTACTGACGGATGGTTATTATTTCCGGACGAATATTTCATTGCACCAAAATGATTTTCCAAACAATCTTGACCTAATCTTCCCGTTAATAAGTAGTTTCTACCCTCTTTTTCCAAATCGTCCCACAACATTAAAAAACTGTTTATAGCTGAAACCAAATTTACAAAGCAATCCAGAATTTTGAACCGATTATCATGTAATTGTACAATTTTTTAATACAAATTAAACCATTACGTAAAATTCGCTCTACTGCGGGATTCTCGTCACTTAGACCACGCTTCAAAGGAATAGGATCATTTGGATGACACGCATTCATACAATAAAATAAATTATTGATTATTTGCAAAAAATTTGTAGTATGCTGTCAGCATTGCTTTTGCCACGGACGCGCTTAAAACTTGCATGGCTAATTTACCATTCGTTCACTCAAAGTTATTGAGATTCAGATGCTTGTCGGTCAATTTAGGCGCTGCTTTACATGATTTACTGCATTCTACTGTTCTCAGTTTACGAATCGCACTCCAGGAAATAAGATCAGACTCAATAACGTAATCATGCTTAATTAAGTTGTTCCACCAACATTTAAATAAATGAGGATAATTAAAAGCAAAATAAATTTCAAACTAAAAATTGTTAAAAGTGCCCCCTAAGGGTTGGCTTTGAACATGGCAAGGGGGTGAAAGTCGTGTAATGACGGTTCGGGATATCCCTCGGAAGTTAGGAGTCCGTGTCGGAAATATGTCAGGGCCGGGAGTACCCTACCCGGCCTTACTGGCGTGGTATCGGAGTCCTCTTCCTTGGTCGCCTCGGAGTTGGCGTAGATGGTGGCGTTGTTAGTGGTGTTCGGCGTCGAGAAGCGGCAACAGCAGGGTTAAGTGGGGACGTCCGGAGACGTTGAGTAAGATCCACCGTGGGAGTCAGGGGCGGTGGAGTGGCTACCGTATCTTGGGAAAAATCCTCGGGGAACTGCACAGCAACGTTTTTGTATGTTTCAGGGGTGGGAAGTGTGTTCTCTAAGGCTACCTTCACCACACAACCTTGAGCCAAGCAGGCATCTAGTTTTGTCCAGTGGATAGACGATTCCACTCTTGCAAGGGGTAGAGGGGAAATATATATATGTATACATATATATATATACTAGTGGGGCTTCGCCCCCCTGCGTGCTTCGCGCGCCAACCCCCCACTGTATATATTTTTGTTTCCTTGTAGGGCTACCAACAGAGGGATACGTTGCAAATTGTAATAAATTAAATAGTGGATTCTTATTAAGCACGTTTTTTTTTTTTCAAAATTGACAAATTTACGTACTTTATTATTCATAGGAAATGCCTATTTAGGACTATTTTGACAATTTGAAATCATCTAAAATGAAAAATTATCCATCTTCACTATATTTTTATCCAAAAATATCAGTTGACATTTCAGGTGTTATGTTAAATACAATTATTATTTTTTACCTAATTATGTTTAAGAATATTAGGGTATCTCGTTGAATTTGAACAATTTATACCTGTGCGACTCATCTCCTAATTCTATTGTAATGATAACAAGTTAATGTTGGAGTTGCCTAGACATAGTTATGCGGAGGTATTATACTATGCATAGGTGTACTCACGTATATCTACGTGGTGGAGCTATATGTATATAGGAGTTGGCATACATTGCATTACAGGTATACTCATTTTTACTTTCTGTCCTATATTCTTTGTATGTTTATCCTATCGTAATTATACATTTGGTGTACTCTATTTATTTTCGTTATCTTTATCTTTAGGGCTACTAATACAGGGTTGCGTTGCAAAATTTAATAAGTTATTTTGTGAAACATACTAATTTTTTCACATTCTGGATTCTTATTCATTACGTTTTCAACAATTTTCACCCTTCCCACCTCTTTTATTTTTTCATTATTTTTTTTTCTTGCTATTTCTTAGGTCTACATTCACAACGTTGCGTTCATAAATTTTATAAGTTATATTTGCAAAATAGAAAAATTTACGCACTTTTTTATCCATAGGGAATGTTTATTTAGGACTTTTTTGACAATTTTTAATCATGTAGAATAAAAAATTATCTAGGTTCCACTATAAATTTTTTCAAAAATATCAAGTGATATTTCAGGTGTTATGGTAAATACAATGATTATTTTTTACCTAATAATGTTAAAGTATATTAGGTGTTGTATTTGAACAAATTATACCTCTCTGACTCTCCTGCTAATTCTATTTTTATGATTCGGAGGTATCATTCTATGCATAGGTGTACTTACAAATATCTCTGTGGTGGAGCTATATGGATATAGGTGTTGGTAGATATTGTGTTGACGTTGAGGTGTGTGTGGGCACGAAATAAATGAGAACGGTGGCTTCTTATTTATTATAGTTGATTCAGTAAACCAGACTTGATGCAAATGGACTTTACAATACTACAGTCTTTGACGGACAATGCTGACTTATACAGAGCGAGGAGAATACAAGAATACAACAGAATGCGCGCGCCACGGCTGTCTGTACAGAAGTGAACTGTATATCCCTTGACGACTGCTGCTCGCTACTGACTTACATATATATATATATATATATATATATATATATATATATATANNNTATATATATATATATATATATATATATACATACAGCCTATCGATACGGTCGTATATTTTAACACTCCCTCCCGACTTAAGATAGCAAAGATGTATATTAAATGAGAAATAAAATGTAAAAACATTAATTTTTGGTTTTATTCATCTGGACTTCTTATTTTACTGCATAGCACTGGGAATCAAACAAATCAGGCCGTGGGTCGGACTCGGATGGACCAAGGGCTGACTTCTGATTGGCACCTTACTTTTTGTCTGAAACAGAAACAGCTTATTATTTACTTACTAACTATTACTCACACATTAGAGTTGCGGACGTTATTTGTGATTTAATATGCGAATTTTTACAGAGCTCGATTGGTGAGAGTTTATAGAAATATCTGCCATTCCTTCTTCTGTATTCAGCCACCTGACATTTACCCAACCACGAGCAACGCATACCTTAACTTAATGGTAGCGAAACTCAGTCATTTACCTACTGCAACACAACTGCCTTATCATCACTTCACAAATCAGCTGAACAGAAATTTGTTTTAAACGATTTCAGGACAATTGTCCACTGCCGTTAATTTTCTGCATACTTTACTCAAAGTCTTATATTTAGCCTGATACAATAGTCTGATGAGTTATCCGGGCCACGGGAACTCCGAAAAGTTCAACCATGCCACCACTCGTCGTTTAAAAGATTTTTCCACCTTCTAACCTCAAAATAGCACCTTCGCCGCTTGATTTTGGCTCTTAGGTGGAAAAATAGATTCCGCAACTCGATCGTAAAGGCTTTT
>JAPYYV010011236.1:0-29488 GCA_030522625.1 Copidosoma aretas | reverse complement strand
TAGTTCAACAAAATAATTATTTCAAGTTTTATATGTAATTTTTATTCATTGTGTTTGATGGTAATAATTATTAACATTAATAGTGACGTTAAAGTCATTTAAAACAAAAAAAACATGCCCGAGCTAACTGGACTATCGTTATCTATGATTACTCGATCACATACAGAAAACTGACAAACAACTTCGATCTATTGAAACAAAAACAAAACTACCATCCGATTCGTTCACGACAGGTAGACTTGCGACTCGTCTGCTTTGCTTGCTGAGAGACGTGTATCTTCTTCCCGTTACGCTTCTTTCGTTGGTACCTTAATCACAGACTATCAGATCTGTACACATACAATACCGACAGCTGCAAATTTCCCCGCGCACGCTGCTAGAAGCGTGTGTAAATCGAGGTCTTTAGAGCCATAACAGATGGCTCTTAATTCGAGCCCCGCGCACAGCGTGTCGAAAAATAAATTTAAGACCCGGATAAGCGAAATTCCAAAACAATAAAAAGATTCAAATAACAGTGTCTAGTTATTCCTACGTACATTACAGTATATTGGCGAGTGTAATCCAAAATATAGCTGACACGGGAGCCATTATATAGCCTTGACATTTAGATGAGATATATGGATTAAATATAACGGTCTTTACAATATTAAGTTTTGGTCCAGGCCAATATGGTCATACTAACATTGGAGGGGTAATAGCGAGGGAAAGGGGGGCGGTGCAAAAGTAGTAATGTAACCTCACCCTTCGGATTTGAATGACAAATTAAAAACAATTATTTTCCCTCATTTAATGGAGGGGCCGTTGGGGATATTTGGAATGCTAGGGCTGGGTCATACCTTATCATGAATCTCTCTCTCTTTATATGTACTATTAGAGCTCTGCCCTCTGCGCGCTCCGTGCACCAATCTTCTGATAGTAATTAATATGTTTCATCAAAATTTACCTATTACTTCTTAAAATTTGAAATATTATTCTAATTCATGCAATAAAATTACTTTATAGTGATATTTTAGAGTAATTTTCGTAAACTTGTATTCTCCTAAATTAAAACAAGATTCTTAATTATTAGTTCACAGCCTTACTTCTAGATAATCTTTGTGCACGATCCTTAAAAAAGTCCGTGATCCACAAAGAAAATGATGAAAATTCTTATAACGATAATTACATTCTCTATCATGTCTGTTTCATTTAAAGAGATGAAAAACTTCACTAGTTTTATCATGACAACCTTTCATTTTTGTGTACTCAACATTACTTGAATATTAAGGTATAATATTTTTTTTTTTTTGTTGGGCATTAATTTTTTCATTCTATGCATCGAAAATCATAAATTCGCGTACGTAAGATAAAACTTAGTTTGTCCATATACTTACAATTAAGCTTTAAATGTTACGCATTGCGGCCCCTGCAGTCTGTCTCTTGTTTGTATTTAATAATTCAAAATGACGCTAAATAACGCTGCGATTTATCAGCTACTTAACGTACAAATAAATCACTCCAGGTATTTACTTCATGGAGTTTCGATTCTGTTTATGTATAGTAAAAACGAGTTGACGTTTTTTGTGCATTTTGGCGGTAGTTTGTTCGGACGGTCTATTCTACGACTCTGTGGTTTAACACACTATATACTCTGGGTTATTTCAGATTTCAGCTTATATCCGCTCTTTTTCATGAAATTAAGTTGTTATATCGACAAATCAGTTATCTACTTCCGGTTAAAACCTTGCTTATCTGCAAAACTTATAAACGTTCACAACTTATATAAAATACATATAAGTCGGAATTTTTAGTATGTTGAAGTTTGCCACACAAACAATGTTTTTTTTTCCGATTATCATACCTTGTAGTTTGGCTAATATAGAATGATAAATTCGATGTTTTAACATGGGTTCTTATTGAAATTCAGAACAGAGCTTTCTACCATGAGTAATGATATTGAATTTTATTGACTTAAATCATTGAATCTTTTATAAAACTCGGTTGATGTAAAAATGTTTAGTATATCCCTCGTAGCATTTCAATAAATATTAATATTTTTTCCCAAGTTATCTTAGTGCAAGTGTAGTCACTGCACGAACAATTCAAACTCCACATGATTAAAGCTTGGCAGATATTATGGGTAAATGTTTATAAACGAGCACAAATTTTCTCCTTTAGTATGTGAGGGGTCATACACTTAACATTGTAGGAATTCATTCAATAGTACTTTATATAAAAATGGGTCCAAACACTGACATTTTATGTGACTTGATCTAGTGTAGATTTTGCAACTTTTGAGGTAGTAGATAATACTTATCACAAAATATACATAAATTTCTCAATAAAATATTTAAATTCCATGAAAGAAGATCTTCAACTTCACGAACTTGAGTTAAAAATAAGCGCCATTGTCATGTAGATAAGAAATTCATGTATATTAGAAGAATCCTGTAACGAAACAAGTCTTAGAATAAGTAGACTATTCAGTGATAACATAAAAGCTCAAATTATTACAGGTAAGAAAATTGGGAATAGAGTAATAATTTCAATAATAACTTTAAACACCTGCACCTAATCTTGTACACGTTTAATATTATATCAAAAACAATGTCCCTCACAATTAGATTTTTCTATGACTAATTATAAGTAGTGAAGTCAGAGCTTTGGTCAATTCCATTTGTTCTTAAAAGAGCCACAATTTCCTTACGGCCAATTGTATGTTGCATTATCGAGATATGAAAATTGTGTTTTTTTTATAAAAAATTACTTGGACGATTCTTCGATGATAAAGATTATAGTATACGATAAAATTTTTAAAGATATACAAAAAAAAACTTGATATAATCTGTATCATTTTATTGAAAAAAAAAAAATAGAAATATACTGTTAATCGTATATATTACTTACAAAAATAATTCAAAATGCACAAACAGATATAGGCACATGGAATACAAAGCAGGTCTACTCCACGAGGTTCAATCTAAGTAACGCTAAATGACCCCAACACGTTTAAAATCTTATCAGAGATTTAAATGAACAGACTTAAGATTTACGTCCACTGTCTTTTTTATTATTTGAGGAGACTCTTTAATACTACATTGCACTAAAGTTGTGATGAATATTAAGGGATATAGTTACCAGTTAACAGCATTAAAGTTAATTCCATACTAAGAAGAAATAATTGAAGGAGGCTTGGGCGTTTGGGGCTGCACCAACCGAGGGGCACTCTATCAAATATTCAAATTTAAGAGTAAAGTTGGCCTATCTAAAAAAATCTGGCATACTTTATTTACCTAATCTCTGGATTTCAGAGATAGCCAAAACTTTATTCAAAATCGCCCAAGCCTCCTTAAGTATCAAAAACATTCTATTTTTCAATTTGTATGTTGCTTATTAAGGTATTGTTAAGTTTAAAACAAAACTGAAAAAAAGTTAAGAAACTTTTTTGTTTTTTATCCTAATTATATTTTTCAAAGCTGGCACCATTCCTTAAAAGATTTTGAACAAAGTTATTGAAGAAATTTTCTGAAATATGCAATGTATAAAAAAGAAGATACTACTGTTTGTAACTAATACTTATATTGTAAATAAATAAGTGAAAAACGAGCTACGTGGAATTTTTTGTTCGTTTTTTTTCAATAAAAAAATTCACTTATCTTTTGCTTCATGAAACTCAAGACGAGACTAGAATTTTTGCATTTGTTTAAGACTACATCTTTTACAAATACTGCCTTAGGCCAGAATAAAATAAAGAGGACTTGGATCATCTAAATAACTTACTTAATTGAAAGTAATTGATTTTAAGATTTAGTTTTTTTCCGAAAATCTATGATATAAACTGCTGTGTTCATGGAGAGTTGGTGCGCCAAGAGCACGAAGCCCCACTAGTACATGTATACAGTAATTTTAGCGAAATTTTCTACACCTCTCCTCAACTGCCCCTATGGTCCCCTACAATCCTTCCTCCCCCCATCACAAAATAAGGTAAAATTGATTAATTCTTCTTGTTATTTCAATCAATTCAATTTTTTCCATCCACCCAACAGCCCCCTGACATTTCCGATTCGTTGTGAGAAATAGCCGAAGTGTTTTAAGAGCAACCAAAACTTTATACACCCCACACAGCACCCCCCCTACTTTTCTAAATCCATTCAAATATAGCCGTATATTTTAGAGTGCAGCCTGAGCCATCATCCCACAACTTCAAACAGCACCAGTACATCTCTTATCTTTTGGAGAAATGCCAAAGTGTTTTGAAGAAGAGAAAAAGGCTCCACAGAAAGTAAAAAAAATTTCGCTCTTATTGCTGAAAATTATATCTTGTTTGTTTTATTAGGTTATTAGCTAAGTTATTTTAAGAAACAGGAGCTATACTGATATATTTGTCGGTGTGTCTGGAATAATGATTGTTTCATAAAAAATAAGACTTCTTTCAAATATAAATGGCAAAATTGTCAATCAATCATCTAAAATTTTTCTGATTATTAAATCTCCACGACATCCCTCCACCACTTTTATAAAACATAATAAAATATTTTCTTTATTTCGATATTATCCAAAAAAAGTTTTTATTCGAGAAGAAAATTTTTATTTAAGGGCAAATCTCCATACCTCTCTTATGAAAAGCTGAATTGTTTTATAAAATATCTAAAAAAATCAATAATATTGTGATTAAAAACAAATAATTATGTGACACGAAAAGATTTTATGTGAAGAAAACAAATATAATTTACCTTATTTAATATTTATACTGTGGTCCTTGCCCGATGCCCTACGTACTACAAGATGATGAACATCTTCTATTTATGAATCAGAAATAAAATACTTATTTTCTTTTAAGTGTGCGTAGAAATAATTGTGAGAACTTAGAAAAGTTATAAAACATTGTAATAAAAGAAACAAAAACAAAAAATTCATGATTTCTATTTTTTTTTTGGATAACATACACATGATTTTCGAATTAAAACAACTTATGTCAAGTAAAAAAAAATTATTTTTTTTTAGTCTTAAATAGAAATCTCTCACCTAATAATATATTTTATATTTTTTGTATGCACCATTAAAATTAAGTGATGCTAATATTACACCTTTAAAGTCGCATGTTAATGAGGAAATACATGGTTGACCACTAGAAATGGAGAGTTTTATGTGTGTAAAATATTACCATTAACAAATTAACGTTTAATTTTTGACTTGTCATTAACAGCTCCATAAGTGAAGAAATTTTATTTCTACATAAAACATATAGACTTAAAAAACTTATTTTTCTTAATTTTTTTTAGTTGTTACTTTCGATGAAATGTTATAATTTAGTTTTAATTATTTCTTATTTTTTAACAATATTATTTCAATTTGTGATATATTCAAGTTGGTTCTGTTACTTTTTTTGCATGCTTTAAAATATCAAAAATTTTTACAAATATTATTGAATTAAATTTATATGTAAAGAACATATTAGAGGCTAACGGAATGAAACTGTAAGTTGTAGGATCAAAAATAATTGCAAGACTCTGTGTTTACGTACCGTATAAACGCATTAGTGATAATAATAACTTTTTAATATCATAAAGTTTGAATACATTATGATTGTCAGTGTCATAATTAAACGTTGTATTGAGCTAGTTCGAACATATAGGATATTTCGTAAGTCTATCAGTTTCTTTCTTTATATTGGATTATTTCATTTTGAGACGGAAAGCAATAATAAATCAATAATTGCGAAAAATATCCCAACTTATTTTAGGAGTTACACTTTGCTAAGCGTAAGAGAGAAAATATAAGACTTTTATTATTCGATCAAAAATTTCACTTTCTAAATTTTTCCAAACAATAAATAATGCGACAAGTGATTCTTATAATAGAATTCCATAAAAATACTGAGTTACTGAAACATATAAATTAGGAACGATTTTTCTAATGAGCACGTTATGATTGCAGAAAGTTTCAAAGTTCAGTGAATATTTTTGTATTATTTTAATATTTTGTCATCATATTCTGAAGTTTTATTCTCTCGATAATTTCGTCTTCTAATTACAGTTATCATGTTATCTTAGCGCTAGCTTTGTATTAGTTAGTACTTGTACTTGCTTGTGTCTTAATTGACTTATCATGATTTTCCTGTGTCTATATTTTTGGTACAAGTTTTTTAATTTTAATTCTGAAGATTTTTGTATTAGAATTTATAACACTTTTATTATTGATATATTTTATCCTGCTGCTATATTTGTTGCTGCATTGAATTCACAGCTCCTTATTTTTTTTTCTGTTCTTGTCTGATTTTTCATAAACCCTAGTATTAGTTGATATATTAATAAGTTTTTTTATGTCGTCCAGAAGCATTTTCTTATTGTCTTCTTATTACGATATCAATCCATTCAAACTTACATTTTAATCATTTGTCCCCGAGTATCTAATCAATTATTACTATCTTTTTTTTGCACATTTTCGTATCCAAGTATGTGTTCCTTTGATTTTGTACATTTGTTTCGTTTTTAACTGTACAAAATATATCTTGTAAATGAGACTAATAACAATTTTTTAATTATGTGCTTATTGAAATATTGTTTACATTAAGTTTTAATTAGGTCAAATTATTATATTTACTCCATGCTAATTTTTTGTCTTTTTTTATTCAGGATATGCGCATATTTATTTGATATCTTATCATAATGTATTTCTTTACTTGTCTATTTATTTTTTTTTATTTATGATTGAATAATTATTTGCCTACTATTAAACTAAATTAATTTATATTTGGTCGAGAGCTATTACTTTACTTATGTATATCACAGTCTTTTATGTCCACTAGTTCAATATTATTTTGAACAATAAATAATACAAAATAGTGGTGTAGCTGTGTAAAAAAATGATGAAAAAATCACGTATGTGCTGAAATTTCGGATACACCAGTGGTCACACTGGTGGTGATACAAAATTTTTTTTGTGTTAGCATTTGCCTACCTGCGGGTTGCCTGTGCCAGCCCCCGGATCACACGACTTCATCATTTTTATTTAATATTTTGTTCGTTCTATGGTATTATTATCAGTAACAAAGTGCAAATAACTGGAAAATCTGATTTTTCAAAAAATTCGATATTGTTAGTCCATGATATTTGTAAGAGTAGTACGATTTCATGCTCGTTCTTTTAAGTCCGGCCATTTACAGGTTAATACCTTATCCATTGATTTGGTTGTCTATAAGTCCTAATCAAAGCTCATCTTTTCTTTTTATTTTTTTTAGATTGTCGAATCTGTAAATTGGCATATTTTCTACTAAATAATATCATTTCTAAGTATCATCAGATAGACAGTTGATGCTCTTTTTTATTAAACCTCTACTTTATAAGCATCTTGTTTGATTCCTACTATTCGTATTATCAGTAATATTCATAAAGTAGTCTATTTTACGGTATGGGTGCATCTGTCTCTTCATTGTCGTCTCAATCTTGGCGCTTACACTTGATAAATTCTAAACCTCTTATAATATGTAACTACGACACTTTTAAGATCTATCTGTTGGTTTTTGTTACTACTTTTTCTTAGACTTGTTGCTTTACTCATATTTTCAATTTCTTGTATCAACCATATCATCTTTTAGTTAAAACTGTTGAATTTTATCTTATTTTTGGGCTTCTGTTTCTTAGTTCAATTGAATCTTGTACATGTATATCAATCCTTTTTTGGGATATGTTATTTCTAAATATTTGAATGTGTGATGCAAAAATGAGTTGTCTAAGGGTTTGCCCAAATGAATGAAAAGAGATTGTATGAAAGGTGCCGTATGTATAGAAATTAAAATGAATAATTTGTCTTTTGAGGAGATAAGAGAAGGAGCAAAAGATATTTTAGAAATAGTGCATACTGATTTGAATGTGCCACACAGTAGTATAGGATCAAATAGAAAAAAATTTTTCTAAACAGTTATTATTAATAAGATCAATAGTTTACGAGTACTACATTGTTCAGTTGTAAATAAATAATAAACTGATAACCTATACACTGAACAGGTGGTAGGCTGCAAGCTCTTGAAGCTTTAAGACCCAAAATGATTTTCGCTAGAAGCTTTTATAACTATAAGATCAAGTGATACTTGTGATTAATACTTCAGTAACCTGGTAACCTATTTAGATACATTATTTTCTGATATTAGTTAGATCAGTGCTCTAGCTCTTATAACTTTGAATCGCTGTGAGTGACATACTTACAGTTTTTAGAAACGTAACGCCCCATAATTAGTTATACGTTTGATGTCTTACGAACCATTAATATTCTTTATACGTAATAATTAAAACCTTCTTAATCCACCAAGCTTATTACTTCAGGCTGGTGTTACCTTTACTAGCTTTGTTATTCTCCAAGTGATCATAAACTTTAAACTGATGAATGTAGAATTAAACATTTACCAAAGATAAGTACAAAAGCTATAGTGTATTCATGTACATATAGGTTAAGACATGTACAATCACGTAAGTTGTTTAGTAATTTTTACAAAAACAAAATGATACTATTCTATTACTAATTGCAATGTACGATTAATTATCCCATATTTTATTACCTAAATGTGTTGTTATTTCAAAATGTCGAGTAAACCTGATATTTAGCAATCTTTAGATCCTCCACAAACAATAGTTGAGAAAAAAAACGTCGCTCACTCTTTTTTGGGAACTTATCAGTTTTTTTCTAGTAAAATGAAGAAGTTTAAACTAAGATTTATTATAAGCAACCTAAAAAATCCCTATGTTAAGTGCGAAAAATAAATCTGGAACTTTGTGTTAAATAAAAACTTGGACTACTTCCTTATTAAAAGATAAAATTTTATAAGATCAATTAAGAAATAATACAATGTTCAAGGAAAAGATTAAGATAAAAATATTACATTCCTAGTTTTAGTATTAAATTAAAGTCGTCCCTCAACAATGCTAACTTGGTACTTCGTGGCTCGTTGTGATTTTAATTAAGTGTCAAAATACAACTAAAACGAGTACGAAGTCAAAACATCTGGTCAGCACGTGTTGCCCTTTAAGGAAATAAAACTCCTCGCATACCCTAGTGGTTAAACCAAAACTTTCTGCGGAGCCTTATCTTATATACAACCTCTGCGTCACGTTGTCGTTTAGTAGCTTACCACAGCTCATCGAGTGTGGTCTAACAATTATTAATTAGTTCACTGCCACTCATCGAAAGCAGTTATCTTTATTAATAAAGGCATCATACTATAAAAGTTTTCTATAAAACATTCAAACAAGTTTAAAAGTTGTAAGATCTAATAAAAGCTGTAAAGATACGGAAATTGTGAGACTAAATGACTAAATATATTATATATTATTACAATCGCTGAAATATAGACAATTATAGTTACAAGGAAAATACGATAACAAAAATTCTATACAGGATTAGCAAATTGAATAAGGGAATACTAATGTACACTAATAAGACTCAAGAGAAAAAAACTTTTATTTCGCTTGGACAGAAGCCTCAAGTGCTGAGTAAGTTTGTCTTAGATTTAATTATATATATATATATCCTAGAGGGACTTTGCCCGCTGCGCGCTTTGCGAGCCAACCCCCATACTTGATTATTTTTAAACTGATGTCTGAATACATAATAAAACAATTTATTTTTTAATACACATATAAGCGTACAAACATAGATAACCAAAGCAATCTTATAGACAGAATTGTTGTCTCTTGATAAGTTTTTTAAATAATTTTTTTCTGCCTCTTTCCTTATTACCATCCCTCATTTTTTCCTTTTTCATTTTTCGATAGCTCTCCGAAACTCATTTGAATTTCGCTTTCTGCTACTTTTCTTAGCTTTCTTACGTTTGTTTCATTTTTTCATATTTCATTATTCTTTTTATGCATTTTGCGTTAATCTTTAATTCTATCTTTACTCTCTCTTTTATTTTTTAAGTAATCCATGAATTTATATATAATCCATATTTTTTGCTCAATTATTGTGAAATCTTTTTTATTAATTTGCAATGACATGTAGCTTTATAGATTTTTTCACTTTTATTTCTTCTGCTACCTGTGTAATTACATTACGGAAACGGTCGTATTTTTTTAGGATATTTATTTCATGTATATATTCGCCTACTAGCGCGCTCTGCTTGCCAATTTTACAATCACTTATGTTTATAATATAAATCATTTCAATAATTATATAAATTGTTAAAAGCACCCCCTAATAATTGGCTTTGAACATAGCAAGGGGCGTGCGAAGAAGGATGGGAGTCGTGTGATGACGGTTCGGGATGTCCCTCGGAAGTTAGAAGTCTGTTTCGAAAACCTGTCAGGGCCAGGAGTACCCTACCCATCTTCACTAGCGTGGTATCGGAGTCCTCTTCCGTGGTCGCCTCTTCGGAGTCGGCGTAGTTGGTGGCGTAGCTGGTGGTGTTGAGCGGCGAGGAGCGGAAACAGCCGGGTTGTGTGGGGATGTCCGGCGACGTTGAGTAAGATCCACCGTGGGAGTCAGGGGCGGTGGAGTGGCTACCGTATCTTGGAAAAAATCCTCGGGAAACTGTACAGCAACGTCTTTGTATGTTTTAGGGGTGGATGGTGTGTACTCTAAGGCTACCTTCACCACACAACCTTGAACCAAGCAGGCATCTAGTTTTTGTCCAGTGGACAGACGATCCCACTCTTGCATGGGGTAGGGGGAAAGTATATATATATATATATATATATATATATATATATATATATTGAAACAAAAACGAGGGGGAGGGGGTTAGGACAGTGTAGGACCGTGTAGAGCTCTCGTCAGCAAGAGACGGGTTAATGAGTTATGGTGCAAAAAGAAGAGTGAACACAGCGAAGTTGTGGTTTTAATGCACAGTGGGGTTTATTGACCATATGCTGCTCTTGCCACTGCTGTGTTACTCGGTGATCGGCGAGTGAGTGGATGCCGCGGAACGGCCGAGCGAGCTCTAATAGGCACTAGAGATCACTAACTCGGTAGTGGTGGATTTGATTCCAAGCGCTCGCCACCTGGGGGCTGGTAGCTGGTACTACGGGGTGCACGCACTTGAATCGGGCGCGGAACTTGAAATTTTAAAACGGCGCGAAGATTGAATGTTCGTAGATTAATTTATGTAAAACGATATGAAGAAAATATTAATTAAAAAAAATTATAGTGAAGGATAGGCCCGACGGGAAAGCCCCCCCCCCCCCCCCCATTTTAGAGAGTTTGTAACAAATTTTCTCGAGCAGGGGCAGGGCTACAAGAGTCGAAGTAGGTAGCACTCTAGATACAAAGTAAAGCGACCATACAATCATCCGTACTCGTTTGACAAAGGTCCACGGCTTCGTTAACTCTTACTTTTGTACTACATGATTTAATGTCTCTGTTTAAATCATTTTTCCACTATACTTCACTTTAATTACGTGGTCAGACGTTGTGGCGTCGTGGTTCCTCAGGAACTTGTGGCAACTTGTCTGAGCTAGCTTCCAATGGTCTCACTGACTTATCTAGTGAATCGCACCTCCGTTCGAAAGCTGATCCAATCCCCTGATTGGACCCTGGTGGTTGAATGAAGCGTGGATCCTGAGAAGGATCGGTGGCATGCGGGTTAAGTTGAGCTGATGACGCTGGGTCGGAGCGTGCGTCCGGTGGTAATGGGCGATTAACTCCCTCTGTATGTGCAGGCTTGAGCTAAGAAACGTGGAGTTTTGTCGTAGTTTGGCCCGTAGTAACCAGGTAGACGTCTCCTGATACGTGAGCCAGTACTGGAAAGGAACCCTCCCACTTTCGAGCGAAGCCAGCGCAGAGTTGTTCTGGGGCCTTTGAGAATGAATGGATCCGTATGCAGACCAGAGTACCTAGTGTATAGGTAAGGCCTAGCTTACCAACAGGGTAGCTACGCTGCTGGTATTAAGTCTGTCGACGGACGATGTCAGCATGCTCGGCCGAAGGAAGTTGTTGGGCAAACTGCTGGGCTCTCCATTCTCCTGGCCTTGTAGCATCGTGGCCCGACAGCAGTTCGGCCGGAGGGAGTCCAGTAGCAGCGTTGCAGCGATTGCGTTGCTGATAATGTACCCGAGGCAGGTGGAGGTCCCACTGGTGGTGTGGCTGCCCATGTAGGTGTAATCTCAGCCCTTTTTTGATCTCCTGGTTGCGTCATTCTGTCGGGTTAGCCCGAGGATGTTGTACTGGAGTGGTCCAGTACTGGACTTCCCAACAAGCGCAGGCGTCTTGCCAGTGGTAGCTGATGAATTGGCGACCGTTATCACTAAGGATAGCTCGGGGGTATCTCCACCGTGTGAAGACCTTGTCTTCGATCAGTTTGGTTAATCGAGGCGCTTCTGACGAACCAATAAGGAAAGCTTCTACCCACCGACTAAAGAAATCTGTAACAACAAGAAAAAGCGTCTCCCCCTGGAGCTCTTGGAATATGGACCCATTAGATCGACGGCTACGATCTCCCACGGCTGCTTGGGTTGGTGCGGTCTCGTGGTTTCCTGCGATGTGATGGCTCGTTTGTAGTAGGCATACAACCTACAGTCCCTGATGTAGCGCTCGATTTCATGATTCATCCCAGGCCAGTAGTGATGCTTCTTGATGATACGCAGCGTCTCGTCCGTCCCTGGGTGACCCGCGTGGTGAGAGTCGTGGAATTCGTACAGTTCTTGAGGTACGGCCATTTCTGGCACGTAGACCTTCCAGGGAGACTCGTTGGATGTGTGCTGCCAGAGCACCTCGTCGACGATGCCATTGCAGGCCAAGAACTGCGTGTCTTGTGGTGTGAGACTTGAAGATTCGGCTACTTGGTGGATTCTTTGACGAAGCTCGAGATAGACTGGATCGTGGAGCTAAGCATCCCGAATATCATCGAGTAGGGGTGGAAACTCAGTGCTACAACAACCAGGTGTAGGTTGTGCATGCTGGCTGGCTATTGGTAGTAGGATCCTCTCAACGTCGTCCAAGTCGGTAGGTGCTTCTTCCACCGGATTCCTGGAGTGAAAGTCCGCCACCTGATTCTCTCGACCCGGACAGGGCTCGATGATAGGGTTGTACTCCTAAAGTAGGACGACCCATCGCTTTAATTTGTCGCAGGACTCCTTGGCTGTGCGTAACCAAGTCAAGCCCTTGTTGTCTGTGCGCAGCGTGAATGGTCGGTCCTCCAGGAATGGCCGATACCTTTTAATAGCCCAGACCATAGCTAAGCACTCTTGCTCGTTACTGTAATATTTAGCTTTGGTGGTATCGAACTTTGCGCTAGCGTAGCTGATGATGCTACGCTGCCCATCAGGCCTTAACTGATAGAGAACCGCTCCCATTTCTCTAGCACTGGCATCTGTCTATCTGTCTAGAGCACATATGGCCAGTCTGGGTGTGGTCAAGCGAGCTGCAGGGGCTCGGAGAGTTCGATCTTGAGTCGATCCATTGCTGCTTAAGCCTCTGGCGTCAAATGAACAGTCACTTCTTACCGGTGAGATCCGTGAGAGGGGCCATGAGTTTCGAGTAAGGAGGTACATACTCACGTAGCCAACCACTCGTACCGAGGAAAGACTGCAGCTGCTTGCAAGTTTTTGGAGATTACGCGCTACACAGTTTCTCGACATGTTCCGGGAGCACACGATTTCCTTCGGCAGTAATCTGGTGTCCGAGGTAGGTGACTTTAGACACTCCGAAGACGCACTTGTTAATGGCCACCGTGAGCCTGTGGATTCGTAATCTCTCTAGGACCAGAGGTAGATGTTTAAGATGCTTCTCCGGCGTATTGGACTATATGATTATGACATCCAAATACATTAGACAGAAGTCTTCCAGATACCCAGTGAGAACCTCTTGGCTCAGTAAGCGCTGGAAGGTGCATGGTGCTCCCTTTAGTCCGAATGGTAGCAGCCACCCGAATTAGTGGCAAACGCGGTGTATTGTATGGAGTCAGGTACCATGGAGATCTGCCAGTATCCGCTCTTGAGATCGAGCTTAGAGAAGCATATGGCAGCCCCGATGTCCTTGACAGCGTGATGAATGTAAGGTACACATTGTGATGTATCCTTGGTAATGGAGTTGAACCGTTCATAGTCGACGCAGAATCGCACAGTGACTTCCTTTTTGGGTAATGGGATGATTGGGGAGCTGTAGGGTGAGAACGAGGGTTTTATAATACCATTTGCTAACATCTCCTGCACCTGTTCCTCGATGATCTCTCGACGCCTCTCCGAGCAAGGGTATGGAGCTCTGCAGAAAGGTTTGTAAGGCTTCACTCGGATGTCGTGTTGGATCGTACGAGTTTGTTGTAGCTTCCTAGTTAGGGGCCCGAAGACTTCAGCGTGTTCTTGCAGAAGCTCGAAAAGGCCTGAACGCAGACTTCCCGAGAGTCTGCGTTGAACTCGGCTTGTATCCAGTGACCGATGCTCCTCTGCTGACGTCCGCGATATGAACGGGATAGTGACTCGTTGATTTCGTCCAAAATAGAGTATCCCCCGAGTAAGGTCCAAGATTGACTGCTCTGCGAGTAAGGCTGTTAGGCCTCTTACCATTGAACCAATGACGAATGTTTGAAGCGACGAGAAAGTCGAAGTCGAACGACTTTCCCTGGATCTGTAGTATAAGGTGAACACTCCCGATGGTCTGCAAAGTGGCGCTACTACAAGCAATGTCACACTGTTGCGCATAGGCTTGAACTTAGTGTTGGTCAGTAAGTAGAGAAAGATAAACAAAGTTGTCTATTGCGGCTTGATTCACCAGCGCAGCTACCTCTCGATGACCGAAGCAGACGGTGATTTTTTTTAGCGGGGGGCGAGATGTACTGGTAGCGTTTATTGCCGGTGTTTTTCTGGAGCGTTAGTAGCCAGTTCCCCCAACGCTCCTATTCCGTTTTCCGTAGTGTTTGAGAACCAGGCGATTCAGATAGGACAATCGCGATGAAGATGGTTCTCGGGACAGAAGTAGCAATTTGGGGCACGCCCTGGTGGTGCGGTTCCTGGGTTTGTGACCGCTGGGATCGGTTTGGTTTCTGCACTGGGTTTCTTGCTCCTAGTTTTTTGTAGATCTTCTCAACCCTTCTCCACTTGAATTGACATGGTCATTAGATCTGCGTAAGTGGTGTACGTGTGGCATTGTAACTGTTAGCGTAGGGCTGGATGGATGAGCTCCATGACAATGGTTACTATCTCCTTCTCTGGGGTCTTAGAGTTGATCCATTTAAAACGGAGATATTTTACTTGGAGGAATGCCGCGACTGGTTCTTTCTCGGACTGGTGTTTTGAATACAGCTTTGAAAATAGTTCCCCTTATATAGCTGGGCTGTCGAATCTTGCTTTAAGTAAGTTGCTGAACTGCTCGAAGGTGAAAGATGGTATTTATACGGTTGCCACCATTTCTCTGCTTCTCCTCGAAGTCCATGAGTAGCCGTATGGGTCTGCTGGGTGTACAGCGTTTCATGAGCCTTAAAGTAGGCCTTACACTGTGCTAGGTAGGTCTCCAGGTCTTCATGGCTGTAAGCTCCATAGATCGATAGCTCTGGCAGTTGGATTCGGACCTTCTGCATGAGTGTTGCTAGTAGTTCCTCGAGAACCGTGGTCTCAGTGTCAGGCATCTTGTCCTTTTTTATCTTCTTCTTACGTCTCTTCTTCTTGGAGTTGGGTGATTATTGTGTGTTGAGCGCCACTGGGTGTTTTTCTCCACCTAGAAGGAGTTTGAACTGGTTGCGCGTCAGGCAACGATCAGTCGGCAGTGCTGGTGTCTTGTAGGCTCCTTCCTGCAGCAGCAGCGAGCTCTGTTAAGATGGCCCCACGTTGAGCGCAAAACTGTTAAGGCGCTTCCTAAGGGTTAGCTTTGAACATGGCAAGGGGCGTGCGAAGAGGGATGGGAGACGTGTGATGACGGTTCGGGATGTCCATCGGAAGTTAGGAGTCTGTGTCGAAAACCTGTCAGGGCCAGGAGTACCCTACCCAGCTTTACTGGCGTGGTATCGAAGTTTGGGTATTATGATCAAAATTTTTCTACTCGATGGATTGTAAAATTTTCAACGAAATTTGAAAAATTTATAACAGACTGAAAAGTAGTTACATTAAAGTAATTTATGATTTTTTCACAAGTATTCTTATTAATTTTTTTTTTAATACTTATATATGATGTAATTTTAATTTACAAAATAATGTATTGAAGATATGAATAGTAAAACATTAAATTTCAGGTGAATTTCATTTTTCACAGAACATAGTAAGGAAAAATAAATTTAAATGTGCTGAATGTAAAAAAAGTTTTTAAAGATTGACACATTTAAATAGACATATATTAGTTCATAATGAAAGACATGAAAACAATATTTGTAAAAAATGTGGTAAGGGTTTTAAAAGATCAGACGGTTTAAGAAGCTTTGGGAGTTTCGCTCAGAGGGGCGAGGAACGAGGAGTCCCCCCTTTCATACACAAGTCTCCGCTACGTATGTGCAATGTAATTTTATCATTAATTCCGTGAAAAATAATCTTTTGTTTAAACCTTCTACTTTATCTCTTTTGCTTAAGCCTAAAACTGCTTTAACTGTCCATTGCTCCTAATCTTTCGTTTTTTTCCATGCCGGGAAATTTTCAATGACAACAACGCTCCTTGGTCCATGTACTAGCTCCTAACTTCCAATGCATCCACTATTAAATCAAAAAGATCTGTTTTTATCCTTTATTTATTTCTAAAAATAAACTATTTTCTTTTTCAGTTGCTTATTCCCAGTACATTTCTTGTACTTTATTTAACTAAGTCTTTCTGCATACGTTTTCTATCTTAAACATGCAAGGCGCCTTAAACAACGTCATAAGATAATTTGAGACAGTTAATTCTGAGTTTGCCAACTGTTACACCACCTGTTTTATTTAAGATTCACTTGTCGCCTATTTTTTAGACCAATAAACTTAAATCAACCGAGCTTCATAGACACCCTTGCCTTTTTTTTCCATAGTTGTGAATAAATTTGTTAGCCCCAGGCCGTAATTAACTGTTTTTTTTTGTACATGTTTGGATTCTTTTGAACGTGTTCGTCAGTTTTATACTTATTCCTCCTCAATTTGTGCTTTCAATCAAAATATTTAGTACAAAAATATGGTATCTTGTTCTTCCTTTTGTTTTGATAGCAGCCTAACTCTCTTTTATTATTTTTCACTTCTCTACCGATTTTTCTACATTTTCAGAGATTATAATTTCTTAAATCTTGTATGTTACATTTAAAAAGCCACTCTTTTATAGTTTTAAAGTACTTATACTTCTTTCTTGCCTTGTAAATTTGATGGATTCATGCTATTGCCCACGCTCCAATAATACGTATGTTATTCTATAAGCTATGAAGTTTGTTTGTCAAATCAAAGGTCCATATTATTTGTATATTCTTGAAACAGTTTTCCATTATTTTGTCTTCTGCTGTATCATTTATGTTTTTTATTTTCCGCAAGATATTTTTTTTTATTGATGGATATAATCTTGTAAATAATTACCCTGCTAAGCGCTATAGAGCAAATTTTTAGAAGAAATAATGCCGAGAAAAGCTTTGAAACCACTAAGAGTAGTATTTTAAGTGTAGGTATTTAAATGCCTCCGCAGAAAAGCATGTCTTATCGCTACTTCCATAATTTTCTTAAGATCTATAATTATATATACATATACAATTTATTTCCCTAAGATCCAAAAAATACATTTTGTTCAAATATATAGGATTCTTTCTACGGCTTCCATAGGTATAATTATAGATTGTTTGTGTACGATTATGAATGTCGTTATTCTATTTATTATTATTAATTGCTACATAATAAATTTTCATATAAATGTGTTTTTCATATTGGTATTTTTATACTTATAAGAAAGTAATAGTGTTGTCAATATTTATTACTAAAGGAAAAACATGTTTCGGGGGGAGCTGGGGTGAAGGTAGGGGGTGTCGGGTGGGGAGCTCAGGGAAAGCTAGGGGGGAGCGGAGGAGAGCTGGCTAAAATTATTTAAGGTCATATTTCACGGTAAAAAGAAACGAATTTTACCTTATTTTGGGGGAGAGCTAGAGGGGAGCTAGTACTGACCCTAAACCCATACAACTATATAGTATATGAAGATATATATATATATATATATATATATCCTCCCCTGCGCGCTCCGCGTGCCAAGCCCTATACTTCAACATTTTCATTCTTATGTCAGAAAATAAAATAAAAAAGTTTATTTTCAATCCACGTATATGCGTACAAACATAGATAACCAAGGCGATCTCATAAAAATTCGCTAAAAATTCAAACAGATACAGTCAATACATGAAATTAGCTTACGGATCTATCAAATGATTGATAATAATTTAATATCGATGATGACTTTAATCGGTATTTAAGGTTAATATTAATTAATATGTATATGTATACAATATTTACGCAATCATTATTATTACAGAAATAGTTATGAGCCTTTATTTGTCATCTTCGATCATTTTAGGATCAATTATGGATATAAGTTCATAATAAGAAATCATTTTGAAATGCTTTCTTAATATTTGTAAATGTAAATTGTTTTTGTTTTTAATTTATGTCATATATAGATTTTTATATACTTCTACATTTTCTTTGTTTGTTTCATAAGTATTGCAAATTCTTATTCTCTTATATTAGTCCTAATATTATTTTCAATTAAGTAACTTATGTAACTGATTGAACATACAACAAAGTGTTATAGTTTCTTTTTACATTTACATAATATTATAATTTATAACACATAACATACTTCTGAACTTTCAATCTTTACTGTCATGCCTTATTTACCTACATAATTATCTTATATTTTCACATAAATTATTCTCCTCCAGAATATCTTTCTATTATTTTTTAATTCTACATTTCTGATTGATAATATTATTATTTAATTTATTGTTTTTTTCCTCTTTACATAGCAATGTGTGATTTGTATACTTTTTTCTTTTATTGCAGATACTTCAGTCTATCACTTACAAACTTCTCAACTCACCTATATCTTTTTATTTTTGCATTATTTTTCTCTCTGTTTTTTTTCTTACATTTTCCAGCTGATAGAAACTTCAATAACTATATGGTTTTTTTTTTATTTTCTGATTGAAAAATGTATTCCTTTCCTTGTCGAATTATCTTTGATCGTCTCAAGTTTATCTCCCTTCGTTGTTTTTTTTATAAAACCTATCGTTTTCCATGGTTTCTATGACGAATTATACACAATATTTTAACGTACTGTTTTAAAAGGGTATTCCAATTAGCAGAAATAGTTCAATTTCTAAATTAATAAACATCATAATTCAAAATATAACCACACCGCCTTCGATACATCGCTGTAGATTATTCACTATGTGTTAGCACCATTACAAATACTTATATATTTTTGTTAAACAAACATTAACTGCTACATGTATATTACGTATAATTGCTGAATTTGTTTTTAGTTGGAATTAATAAAGAATGTTTAAATAATTAAACTCTTTGTTATCTATATGATGACATAATTACTTTTAATTAATAAAATACAATTACTTTGTAAATACTTGCATTATAATTTTAAAATATTTAATACATGTGCATTGCATTTGAGCAAAAAAAAAAGATTTCTTGCAACTATGTATCTGAATTTACCAATTATTCCATATTTTACGGTCAGTTTCTAATTTTTCCCTTTTTATATATACATATATATATATATATATATATATATATATATATATATATAATGCGAGGTACCATCTAAGAGCTTAGAATTTTTACTATATTACAGTAAGTGTTATAATGTGTAACTCATTGATTACGGTTACAAATAAAAGATGTTTTCAGGTTTTTCCATGATAGGTTGTTGATAATTTGCAAACAATAATGGCAAACATTACCTAATTTTTCAGATTTAGGGAGGTAAATAAAGACTCCGATACAATCAGCGGGTCTTGACTTATTAAATGAACTACATATGACATCTAAACTACTCCCGCTAAATCACCTTTAAAATCAAAAGTTTAATACACCTTCACAGTAAGTATGATAGACAGAATCATAATAATAATGATGTTTTGTATTAAAAAGACATGGTATCAGATAAGGAGATCTTAGCTTATCACTGTTTGGATATAGTTTGCTAGATTTCAGCACAGTAATGGTTCGAGAACACCTCTTTTTTTTGCACCATCTTCTTGAATCGGTGGCTCTGCCCCATTCCTGTATTAAGTTGTTATTGTCGAATGTACTTTACTTTTTTTTTTATTTTACCTAATTTTTTAAAAGTTTTGGATGAATTATTAAACAATTGTTAGATAGTTCATTAGTTTATATTAAAAAAAAGCATAAAAAATTTATTAAAAAAACGTAAATGAATACTTTAATTAAAAGTAGGATACAAACTGCAATATAGAAGAAAATAATAAGTAGGTAGCTCGCAGAGGTAGCTTTTGTTTAAGGGGATACGGTACACGTATCTTATGAACAAAGTCAGGCCTTTAATTTATTTGAAAAAAATTTTTTCTTCGAAATAAAAAACTCAATTTCGTTAAAAAATTTTAAATGGTTGAAAATTCTAAATAATTAATTTAGTAACGTTTATAGTAGACTAAATGAAATAGACATTGACGAAGTCATTTACATACATTATATATTTTTTATATATTGTGTGAATTATAAATTTTTTCGGATATTTTAATCTTAATTGGTATCAAATAGAAAATTATGTGTAACTATAAAGGAAAAGAAAGATAATAATAAATTATGTTAACAGAAACTTTTCGGCTGATCTGTCCGATTGTTGTAAAAATGTATGATTGTACTAAGTACGTTATTTCGAAACACAATAGACTACTGCTTAAATGCTGTATTACTAAATAAATTAGTAATTAATAAAAAGTATGAATCGGTTGCTCTGCCCGATTCCTGCAATTGGGTGTTATAAGAGTATAATATAGAGTATTAGTCCATGTGCTTGATTCCTGAACCCAATATACTTCTCTGCTTACACTTTTAGTAAATAAATGATCTGTTAATAGATAGTGTAAGCGGGCAAGTGTATTTGGTTATTTGGTTAAAGGTGCTATATTCCACTTTTATTTCGTATTGTGCTCGAGTGTACGCGTATTCCGTTATCTGTTTCATTAGTTGTATTACTAATGGTCACGTTTTATTGTTGTGCCTCTGTCTATTAGCCAAATAAGATGTGCGGGCAAAACAAAAAATCCCGAGTGGCTTTGAATCAGCGACTTCAGCTGCAATTGGTTGTTTTTGGCAATGTTTGATGATGTTTTAGGGCTTGGGTAAAAGAATTCGTCTGTAATTAAAATAATTCATCTGTTTTTGGGAGAGAGCGGATAGAATGTGTCTTTTGGGTGACGTCGGACATCTTCGGCTATGGCTAAAATGCGGGGCGGCAGGGGGGGGGGGAGGGATATATAAGACTCAAATAAATTCTAAGTCCTTGCGAATTGTTAGGTTAGTAAGGGATAACCTAAAGAAAATAGGGTGCATGGGGTGTGTGAGGAATAGAGGGAGGCGGGGTGGGTCAGACTTACAGTAGAAAATTATTGAGGATTCGCATACTTTCACCTCAATTTTACCTTACTTTTGATCATGTAAAAAACGTGTGGGGGGGCATGAAGAGGGGGCTATTACTTACGATCCACACGAATTCAGTATATAATATAGAAAGATATATACATATAAATTATAGAATCAATATCTTCGTAGTAAGAGCTACTTTTTTTCTACCCTTATGTTTTTTTATTGTACATTTGTTAATATAATGTAAATCTTTAAACATGTAGAAGAGAGAAATTGAAATGAAATCAAATTCTTACTTCATTCGCATGGACTTATAATGATGTTGTGTGTGTGTGTATTGTATAATAGGTTATAAGGTGATGGGGTGAAGTTGAGGGGGAGACGAAAAGAGGGTGGCGGTGCAAGGTGAAGCGGGGAGGTGGGCGGGGGGGGGGGGGGGGGGGGGGTGGGGGGGGGGGGGGGGGGGGGGGGCTAAGACTAACTTTTGTTCAAACAACTATATAATATAGGAAGATATATATATATCGTTTTCTCTGCCCTCTGATAAATACATAACTGCATGAACAAGTAGTAGGATGTTTTATAGATTAACGACCCGTACGGTAGTGTTGGACCAGTCCATAACATTTTCAATATTTAATGGGAATAAAGTTAAATAAATAATAATTATGATTGAACACTTTGATCACCAAACTAAGCAACACATTCACAATTTGAAAATCTGACAATAAATTCGTATGTAGCGATCCAAAAATCTGTTGTAAAAGCTATTAAAAGAAGAAAAAAACAATAGAGTATTTTGGTTCCCTATTCAATACGGCATTTTGAATCCGCCAATTGAAAATTTGCAATCAATCATTAGATTCGTATTAAGTGACCTAAAGAATAAACATGTGCGATAGCTAGAGCAAAACTTAACTTTTGTAGATAGCATATCTGATTATTTAGCTCAGAAGAAGTTCAGGGTCATTTAAACTACACTTTAGCAGAGTACATACTGTCAAAAATTTTATTTAATGATACACAGGACCACCAAATAAAATTCCCGGTCTTTTTACCAGACCAAGCCTGCTCTTTTTTTTGGTAGCTACAATCAAATCTGATACCAGAATTCCCTCAGCACGTCTGAATTTTTGGCAATCTAACCTCAAACCCTCGAAAATCCAAAAACGGATACTCATTAACAACATTCTGAAAACTAATGCGCCCCGTTGCCCATGTATGAAAGAAACTTCGGGAGCTTTGTATCATAAGCCAACAACCCTAGAGTCTCTCTTTGAACCACCAAAGCTCCTATAACCTAACTTCAAACCCCCAAGAATCCAATAACAAAAGCTTTTTAACGATATTCTGTAAAACTATAGACCTAATTGCCCCTATAACCAATGATATTCAACAGCGTAGCTTTAAATTATAAGCTAACAACCATAGAGTCCCTACTTGAACCACTAAAGATAAAATAACGTAACCATAAACCCCCAAAAATCCAATGGCGGAAGCATTTTAACATAATTCTGAAAACTAATGCACTTCATTGCCCTTGTATAAAATATTGTTAACGGACTTGCTTTAAAACATAAACGAACAGCTCTTAAGTCCCTCTTTGAACCACTAAAGCTCGAGGAACCTAACCTGAAACACTTAAATATCAAATAATGGAAGCTTTTTATCAAAGTTTTACGAAATGATGCGTGCTATGGCCTCTTCAACCAAGTATTTCCAACGTAGCCACCTAAACATCAAAGAATATACCACCATAACCCCTTATAAATCTTTTGAGCATGTCTTTAGTCACAAAACATTTCATCTTTGAATAATTTAGTCTTGTTTATTGATTCGATCAATACATTTGAACAAACTGTCGCATTGCCAAAGTTCCTGTGAAGTTGTCTACGTGCAATCCGTGTAAGTTTCATGTCTATTTGACGTGCATTTGACGTAAGTTGCATGTGATTTTTATAGGCATTTATTACACGTTAAAATTTGTAGTAGGGTGGTACGTCAGCAAATCATGCAGTATATCGAAAAAATGCGAAAAAAGACAACTGTTAAAGCATTGGGTAGAGCTAAAAACGCTTGATTTTTTTAAATTAATACATATAAGGTAAAATCACCTATTATGAGGCACTTTTAAAAGTGCCTTTTATTGTGAGTCACCCATTAATACATAAAAATTAAAGCTTTAACTTGACAAAAAAAATGAGTTGAAGAATCAGCATAGTATTACCTTATAAAATCAATAAAAACCTTAAGTACTTTCAAATAGTACGGATTTAGAAAAACAATTTTTCTGTAAAATCCTGTCTCATAATAGGTGCAATTCAAACATAATCTCAACTACGGGAGGCCCCTCTCATAAGACGAATTAAAATTGAACGTATTTCCATTAAAAGGGATAAATGGTTGTATGCAAAGTGTTAAAATAGATTTAACTTCATGCAACGTAGTCGATACTTTCTAAATTGATCCGGTTCCGCTAGTATACATGTAAATAATATTGTGTCTCATAAATAGGTGCTGCCTCATAATAGGATAACCATACCAATTTTGTAACTGTCTCATGATAGGAGCATTTCCATTTAGACGTTATTTGTTTATAAATTTTTTATCTTATGTCCAAATAAAATCCAAAAATTAAAATAATGTTTAGGAATGTCTAGCGCTTCTAACGATACCCAAACTTGACGGCTATAAGATGATGGTGAGAATAAACTAATTGTAAATGAAATGAGTGCCTAAAAATGCCCCATAATAGGTGACTTTACCTCACGAAAAATTTTTTTTCACACTAGGTTTGCTGTAAAAATTGTATTAGCATGACAGTTTATACATTTTAGTTACATTTATTAGTGGATTAAGAGAACATTTCCTTTTTCATACATGGATTCAACAAGGAATCCGCGTAGACTTCGACAACGCCGAATAATCCATTTTAACAGTCTAATCGTAGGTAATAGGCCTTTGCACAAAGGTATAAGCTGCTATGTGGAAAAAGATTACCCTAGAATAATTCACCTACATTGTAACCATGATCTATCCTAATCTATCTGGAAAAAACAAAGATTTCACGTAGAGTAGTAATTGACTTTCCAAACAGAGTGAGAACCGAGCTTCAAGCAAGCAAATATCACTAATCACTTTATTAGACCTACAGCGTTTTTTTAGAGGTTAGAGGTTAGGTTATAAGAGCTTTGGTGATCTAAAAAGAGACTCTAGGGTTGTTGGCTTATGATTAAAAGCTATTCTGATAAAGATATTTCATACAAGGGCAATAGGGTGTTTATTTTGTTTAAAAGCTTCCGTTATTAAATTTTTGGGGGTTAGAGGTTTCGTTATTCGAGTTTAAGTGGTTCAAAGAGAGACTCTAGAGTTGTTGACTTATGCTTTACAGCTACTCTAGTAAAGATTTTTGGTTATAGGGGCAATCTGGTCTATCAGATTACAGAATTTCGTTAACAAGCTTCCGTTATTGATTTTCAAGGGTTTAAAGACAGATTGCCAAAAATTAAGACGTGCTAAGGCAGTTTTGATATTAGATTTGGTTTTAGAAAAAGACATAGAGTAAGCCAGGACTGGTAAAGGGACCCTGATTTTTGTGTGGTCCTGTGTGATTCTTTGATTTTGGTGTGCTCTTACGTTTGTTACCATTATTTGATATAAATCCTGTAAAAATCTATAAATGGATATAAATTTGCATACATTTTTTGACTTTGAAAGTTGTTTTAACTGCGTGAGACCATTTTTTCTAATTCAGACGGTATTCTTCACAATTCTGTATGGTTTCATCTACAAGCTTCTACAAATATACTTTTTAGCATTCTTTTAAAATCACTGCAATTTTATTTTGACATGAAAAAGTGTGTTTGGTCACTCTGTGCGATGGTTCCGTCAATTTTTAAAAACGAAATGTATTCTTATCTGAAGCCTGTTTTGAAAGTTTTTTTTCAATGGGAAGGGGAAGTTTTCTTTCCGTCATTAAGTCTTTACTAAATGCCTTTACTACCTAGTAACACTTTCTGCCCTTTAGTATTGACGAGATTATTTGTAACGCTGGCAGGAGTATTGTCCTAATGCCGTTGGTTTACTTTATAGTGGTCATTGACAACGTAAGAATAGATAGTAGATGGATTCAATGTAAATGACGTAGCAATATATTTTTAAAGATTATGAATCGCTTTTGCTATTTTACTGCCTTGGATAGTCGTCTTCTTAAAAGACATAACAACATCAATCAGTACGCTTGATTTAACCTTACTTGGCTTACTACGACCGCGACTGTAAGCCATGACTCGTTAATCAGCTAATAAAAGCGTTTACTTGAGAGAATATCTATATTTTTCACTAGACATTGGTAAATAACGATACAAAAATCCATTTATCGCTTACATTTTGAGATACACAGTACTAACAAACCAGACAAGTTAAACATCCACACTAACATAGCAGCAAGAATAATTTCTTATTCTTCAAATCGCAAGTTTAATACGTGTCTATGTAAATATATTTTAATTCATGACGATGTTCATAAAGATAAAAATACTGTGTCTTAGACTATTATCAAGTGGTAACAGACGTAGTGAAATCAACAATAGTACACATAAAAGAAAATGAAAATGAAAACAGAAACAGTTAAACAAGCTCAACTAGCGCTTCTTAATTTTTCTCAATAATAGGATGAATGCCTTGTATACGAATCTTTAATCTTATGAATAGCATTTTTAATATTATTATTGTATGTGCAGAAGCTGTGAGATAAATTTTAGTGAAATATGGCGATGGTCATGCGGTCTTTTAGTCTTATTAGTAAAACTAAAAAAAAAATACGTATGGAAACAAATTATACAAACTTTCTGCAGACAGTTAGTGGCGAATTTTAAGCCTTAGTAGGTGATTGTAGGTGCTACCTTACACGAAATACGCTCTTAGTCATGCTAAAGTGATATCAAGTTAGCAGAACGTGTAAAATCTCATGATACAATTCATGGCAATTTATGTAATATTTAGTTTGGTTCAGACCAATATGGTAAGAGAGAAGTCCCGCTATTACCCCTACAAAAAGAGGTTAAATTATTTAGATTTCTCTCTGTTGTACCTGTATATACCCAATTATTTACAGTGAGGCGAGTGATATCCCTTAAACGACCCCTGTCTCCTATGTATATAGAAAATTTTTTTATTTTTTATTGGAACCCAAAGATGTTTAGGCCCAACTCTGCTACTACTTCTTATACCTCTATCACACACTTATCGGTTAGACAGGTAACAAGCCTCGACAACCCTTCCACATTCAGCCTAACGAATTTTCATAAGAGCCTGACTATGAAAAAATGTAGAATTCGTACGTTATTTCTTCCTACTTGATTTTGTTTCTACCTAATTCTATATACCTTTACAACGTCCACTTTAGAGATATTTTTAAAAAATTTTTGACCATTTAAGTATAATTTCTATTAAATTTAAATACCTATAAGAAGCTTCCACTTATACATCTAAGACAATGTCTACGGTAAATAACTTAGGCGAACATTTTTAAATATGTTTAGCGATTACGTATCTAGAAATCTAGCATTGACAAAAAATTTACCATAGGATTTGTAAACTATTTTCCGTTATATGATGGGACGTTCTTATACAAACCGGACAGATTGTTACAAAAATTGACCTTCACACCGTCGATTCGGCTGAAATTGTTTTGACGTGCTCTTTATAAAAAAAAGGAATAATTTTATCATCATTTATTTCAATCAGATTTTATGGAAAATAGAAGCGATTGGAAATTTGAAAATTTGTTGATTTTTGGCTTCGTGAATAACTTACAAAAATTCATAACTCTGGTTCTATTTAAGCTAAATTCTTTTTTTTTTTTTCATTTTACAGTTAAAAAAAATTTAGTATCATAAATATAATGTTTTACAAATAATTATAAATAAAATTATATTTTTCTAAACAATTTAAATTTTTAAATCGGTTTTTAACAATTGCCCCACCCTCGTGCCTTGTTGCGAGTTTTAATATTACCGTCGTATTTTACGTCAAATTTCCCATAAGAAACGTATTTTTGTTTGCTAAGAAAATAATTGTTGCTATGTGAAATACATCTATTTATGTAGTACGGTACGTCTTATCGGCGTGCGGATTCTATCGCATGCCTTATTTTCTTGCACTATATCGCTTTTCTCTATAGTACCAATGATTAATCATACAAAATGATAAAAAATAATACATGAAGAAGCACTTATTTTGAAATAATTTCAAAGAATTGTACAAATCATTCAAAATTGGTTAGCCAACAAAAAAATGTTGTTTTTTAAAATTTGCTAGCTTACGACCAAAATATTGTGTATTGGCGGGAGCTAGTGGTACTCACTTAGTCTGTGTCCGTGCAATAGATAAAAATCTTAAGTTATCGCTAGATGAATCCAATTTAAAATCAATCACAGCTGAATCAGGACGACCTATCGTAAATTATCTTAATTGCTTGGATCGTATCGTGTGTGATGTTAAATTAACTGATTGTTTTTTAGGATTCTGGGCTAAGTGCCCTGGTGTTAGTAATGTTACGATCAATTAGAACACAATTTTGAAGAAAAATGAATCGATGATATATAGTATAAATAGTCGGTTGCAACTGAAAGAACTACATTACAAACCTTGATATCCAGTGTTCACGAATTTTGGCATCCATGAGAAGTGGTTTAAACAAATTACTGCTACATTATTTTTTAGTCAACAAGCAAACAGACTTTTTAGATAAAAAAAAAAAAAAATTATTGGAAAATAAATGCATTGTAATTTGTGATTTTTCGCTTGAAAATTACGCTTTTATAATTCCAAATTCTGTTCAAGGTATCCATTGGAATGTTGATCAGGTAAAAATACATTCCTTTTAAATCTATTATAAAGATAGCAAAGATAAATTGAAGATCAAAAGTTTTGTTTCTATTTCTGAATTTTAACATCACGATATTATTGCTGTCCATCTCTTTCAAAGAGTGCTTGTGGAATTCATCAAAACAAATTTGAATTTCATGATTAAAATGATATATTTTTCTGATGGTGCAAGTGTACAATATAAAAACAAAGAGAATTTTATAAATCTTACTCATCACATGAATGATTTTAAAATAGCAGCTGAGAGGCACTTTTTCCCAACCTAACATGGTAAAGTGTTAGTGCTATCCGCACTCCGGAAGAGTTGTTCAACTGTGCGTCCGAAGCTCTACCAAATATAACATGTCACTATTCGACTAATAATGATTATAAAGAAGAAGAAAAATGATTATCAGCGCGTTTTCAGAAAGCTATAACGATAAAAGGCACTTTAATGTATCATTTTATGGTTCCAGTTTCTCCTCAAAAGTTGGAAGCAAAGCGATTCTCATTGCATCAAAAGAAAACTATTGTAACAATTTTTAAATAAACAAAAACAATATACGTATAGTACATGTATAGTATAGTATAGTATAGCATGGTGTAGTATAGTATAAGAGTGCCCGTAAATATTTAACAACCTAACTTAGAACGAGGTACTTATTGATTAATAATATTGTATTTTAATCCCAATTAATAAGACTATTTATTTGCTACAATAAAGATCTTTATATGGGAAAGTCAATTCCTTAAATTTTAGAGCTCAAGTCACATTACACTAGTGTCACGGACGGTCACAAAATTTGAATTTTTGCCTTTACCAACAATTCATAAATTTAGTAGGCAAATGGACGCGTATAATAAAATTTTCTAAAAAATAATAAATTTGTAGCATTTTTTTTGTAGATTACAATAAAAATATTTTAAAATTGGTAAGGTTAGGTTTTAAGCATTTTTTAGTGTTTTTAAATATTATAATTGAAATTTAGGAAAGTATGACTTTTATTCATATTTTTTTTAACCTTTTATTTTTAAGCTTGAATCTTGTACTTTTGAATTGTTTTTGTCCCTTGATGGGATTCAAATCGATGTAGCCGCTAGAGGGCTCTGAAGAAAAAAATTCATTATTCTTACGTAATTTCTCGTTGGATTCACAAGAATTTTATAGAAAA
>JAPYYV010011235.1:0-10886 GCA_030522625.1 Copidosoma aretas | reverse complement strand
TACCTGTCCATAGGTTCTACTTCAGTTAAGATCCCCCAGAATAGCGCCACTTATGGGTTAACACGACGAATTTACCGAATTCAGTTTACATTCAAGCAGAAAATACATAATTCTGTTTTACATTATTGCCTGGATCGCCTAATCGCCATGGCGATATTAGGAATCATAATTTATTGCACAAAAAATCGCCAGTCGCCACTTGGAATATATTGTCGCCAGAGAGAATGAAAAATCGCACATTTGGCGATAAATCGCACAGTCTGGCAACCCTGGTTCGAATAGATGAGCCGCGTGTCATTTTACTTACATTGAATTATTCGACAAGCATTAGAGTCATCAATTTATAAACATGACGAATAATATTTTTGTAAATGATAAGCGAACAAATTAATGGTATCTTCAATAACTTAATATTTGTTATCGAACCTAATGAATATAAGTACGTAAGCATGTGTGTGTTTTATAATTGGCTCTAGTGCCTAGTACCGTACCAAGTGGGTGCATAGCAGTGCAGAGCAAGCAGTTGTGTTTAACCTGCTAGAACTCGGCGATTGTTTATTAATCATCACGAATATAAATGAAAATATTCCCCAGGTGATGTAGTCTTACAATTTTTGTAAAAATATTAAAATCATTTTCGTTTAAGCGAAAACAATGAGAACCTTAAAATGCACAAAATGTACTAGCGCACCTGAAAATATCCGGATGTTTTCCACGTCATATCCAAGTGGAATTAATCCTGATTTTCGTGGATTTTTCACTGATTTTACACGGATTTTAGCCTAATCATCAGTCTGAAATCCGTCTCAATTCGCCACGTGGATTCTTAATCGATTTTAAACTTATTCTAATGAGATACATATCTGATTTAACATCGATATTTGACTTAACAACATTGAAATTTTTTTATTATTATTTAATCATTAAAATAGCTCAATACATATTATTGTCAGGCCTAATTGGTCATATCATCCGTATGACAACACAAAAACATACGAGTTGAAATCTTGTACAGTAATTTTTGTAATTTTTCTTTTACAAAGTTTTTTTCAACAATTCAAAAGTTTGAGATAAAATACTTCAACCCGTATCTTTTTGCGTTGCGATACGGATGGTACGACCGGTGATGGCTGATAATTATATGTATTAAGCTATTTCCAATGATTAAATCATAATAAAATATTTCAAGTTTGTTAAGTCAAATATCGATGATGAATTAGATTAAAATCTAATTAGAATTGATTTGAAATCCATCAAGAATCCACGTGGCGATTTAAGACAGATTTGAGACTGATGATCAGGCTAAAATCCGTGTAAAATCAGTGCAAAATCCACAAAAACTTAGAATGGATTCCACTGGGATATTACGTGCACTGAAAAAAATTTGGTCTAATATTTCTACCAAAAACGGGAGCCAGCGCGCTCCACAAATATATAGTTTTTAAAAGCCCCCACTGTGGCTTACACTCAGCACCACCTGTGGCTGGCTGCACGGACGATAGTTGAGTGTATGTATTAGGAAACACCGTGGTCCGGAATCTCTCCCATGAATAAGAGATTCGTCAGCCACCCGTGGTCGAGATTCGGAACCACAGAGGGCCTACTTGAATCCCTCAACTGTGTGGTGTCTATCTTGCACTAACTGTGGCGCCACTTGTAAGCCATGTACGAGCATAAATGCGTCTCGTCAAACTGTGGTATCTCCAGCAGACCAAATTTTTTTCAGTGTGGAAAACATCTGGATATTTTTAGGTAAGAGCTTCTTTAATCGAAATAAATCTGTTACAAACTGTTCAAATTCCAAAGTTTCTTCAACAGTATTGTTACATCACCCCTTAAGAACATTATTACAAAGTTTCAGGTGCAAAATATTGAGATAACAGATTCCAGATGCAATTTCGTGAAATAGTCTAGAGCCACTACGTGTCTTTTGGTTTGCAATTGATTTATAACATTAAAAATCAAACGTTGATCTTGGGGCCCTAAAAAGTTTATCAATTAAACGTCTCATAAGCTTTCGATTGATATTTTATTGGCTCGAATTGGGTTTTTTTTTTTGTAACCGATCGGCTGATCAAGATGAGAAAATATTGCTACTCTCATTTGCACTTGTTTCACATAAGTATACATTTATCCTCCAAATATATCCCCCATATGCTCTAAATACTTCAAGATAAAAAATAAAATATAGGCAGATTGGGAATCAAGCGAAAGTTTATGAGACGCAAAATCGATTAGCACTTTAGGACCCCGAGATCAACGATTAATTTTCAAAGTTATAAATGAAAATGTAAACAGAAAAAATGTGGTGGCTCTGAGCTGTTTTATGAGACTGCACCTGGAATCTGTTCTTCTAAATATTTTTACCTAAAACTTTTTAATAATGTTATAAAAGGGTGATGCAACTTGTGCAGATAGATATACTTTCACACGTAAGAGACAGCGTTATTATTTCTGCACTCTTCTTTGCTCTGCTGACCTTTCTCGATGACGGCTGGAGAGCGAATGATGTTAGCAGAGCCTTGCATCAGCCTTTATAGCTTCACCCTCTAGCACCACCACCACTCATCAGACTGTACAATATGTATAAAATCAATACATACCATTTATACACTGTGCCTATTTACGTTGCATATATAGACGGTCCATGCATATATATATACTTTTACTTTTACATGTAAGAAACATCATTTTTACTTAGACATAGCAGCGCCACCACTATGCCTGCTTACACAAATGTATTTTTTTTCAATTTTATTAGAGCGAGAGATGTTTTGCAGACACAAGCATCAGCGTATTGCTTGGCACGCTTAAGACAATACCAAATACTCGTGCCTTCTTTCTTATGCATTATTATATTCTATCGTAAGGTTTATATGAGCGTGCTAGCATATGCGTATCAAGTGATGCAAGTGGCTGGCTATACGTGCCCTCGCTCTCGTACCACCAAAATAATGAACTTAAAGCGGATCAAGTTCCAACACTATGCCTGGTCTGCCTCTCTTATAAATACGGATGATGCAAGTCGGGGGCTTTGTCGACTTAAGTGCTAAGAGGCAGTGGCAAAGGTTTTTGCGGATACATCATCGCAAAGAATGTTATCGAGGCGGGCAAAAGAGCGAATGCGAGGAGGAGGTTGCGAGAGTTTTTACAGGCAAGCCATCGTAAAGAATATTGTCGAGAGACGGAATTATTGCTTGCATATACATTCTCCACGTCTTGAGTCCCCAACCACAGTGGGAAAAGCCGAATCAGCTGCAGCTATCGTAACACTGCAAGAGACTCCGAGCCACGTGCAAACTGAAGCTCAGCGACATAAAACATTAAATTTAAATCGCTCTAACAAACTTTTCTATATAGAGCCTCCTACGTATATTTTGTGAGCATCTTCAAGACACTCTCTCAGAAGTTCACTGATAGTGTTGTAGGGTAACTCACTTATTTCTTATGATAAACCATGATAATTACATTTTAGCCATTTATATTCTCTTTTGTATTGTCGGTGAGTCTTCACCAAGGAAATAACTGCCTGAATGTATATACAACAGGCTAAGCGTTTCCCGTTAGTGGAACTATAGCCAACATTTTAAGCACAAAGTCATTGACAAGCTGTTAGAAGCCGTACATATCTGCTATATAGTCCATTTTATGTTAATTTTTTTTACCTTAATTCTAAGGAGTCTTGCTCAAAAGTTTTCTGTAAACTTTTTCAACCAAGACGTTTTATCATCATACGTATTTTGATCGTATTCTGATCGTATTTTCATCGTATTCTGATCGGATTTGATCGTATTTTGATCATATTTTATCGTATTTTATCGTATTTTGATCGTATTTGATCGTATTTGATCGTATTTGAATTATATTTTGATCGTAATTCGATCGCATTTGATCGTATTTGATCGTATGTTGATCGTATTTGATCATACTTTGATCGTCTTTTGATCGTATTTGATCGTATTTGGTTGTATGTAACAACAGTAAATTCGGATTTAAGTCGAGGGATCTACCACCTTCATCAGGTCGTGGGCTTCTAATAATCCCATCCAAAAGTTTTGATGGCCTTCAAGTGAAGCCTTCAATAATATTGGTTGTTAACTATGACATTGCTTACACTTGATTGCTCGGTGCCTTCAAAAAGCGTGAATTTTAAGTTTAGTGTACAATACAAATTTTTAATTTAGTATACACAATCTACAGAGAAAAAAGTGATGGGATTGTTACACTTGCGCATGCGTTGTGAATTACATTGATTACTTGTGCTATATACTTATTCAATAGCACTGCTGGTATTTAATTTGTCATGCCGTTTTGTCTTTTTGCGACTTTTTACATGAATAATGTAATCCTCTTTGATAATATATCGAAAAGTTGCACATACGTCGTCGTAAGACAGTTTTTCTGAGCTCTAACGCAGACCGTGATAGTTGCATTCCAACTAACGTTCTCATCACTTGTTCTCAGATGAGAGCTGTGCCTGTATACAACTGCTTGTTGCCGCTCTCATCGCTTTTATAGAGATAGACCAGTATTGAAGAAATGCATAAGCAGTGTAATTCAGTTCAGTACGTTAACGCGAACCGCAGGCTACATCTTTCATTAGACCGATGGCTTCACCAGAGGCATATCGAATTGATTATTCGGTATATAATCTGATGTTTTGAATCTCTCGATATCTTGATTTATAATTTCGTAGACATTTTAAGCATAAATCTTATATATCAAGCTATCCATGTCTGTATAAATCATATCGAGGTAGATAGTGCATTACTTCCAAAATATTGGCCTAATTCTCTTATTATGCCAATGAATACGTATGATCTTAAAATTATGTAAAATTTATCTCCTGACGCACATTTATTACAGAAAAATTATTAAGCGATGGTCCAACCTATACTGTTACCGCATTATAAAGTAATTAAGTTACTTTTTCATGAGATCTCTTATCTTACAAAAAAAAAAAATGTAAGTAAAGCAGTAAAAAGTCTACATATTTGAATCACGTGACAATTTAAGTCCTATTAATTTAAACAGTTAGGGCTGAAAAAGTATTAAATAAAATGATGGTTGTATGTACAGTCAGTTGCTATAAAGACATTATACAGATAACATCGATGCGAAAATGAATCAACAGTACGACAAGAGCTCTTAGGGCGAAAATCTTCTTATTTATAACAATAGCGTTAATTATAAATATTATACTGTAAATGAAAAATCATATTAGAAATGTATGCAATTTAAAAAACTTAAAAATGTCTAAGTTGTATAGTCATGTCCACGATTCATTAAGTATAGGCATAAATGGAAAAGAAAAGTGTATTAAGGAAGTAAAATCTAACTCAATAAGTGACTATCCTCATATGATACATTTTATGCACATAAAAAAGTATGTGGAACAAAAAGTAACATAAGTACTACATCCAACTTAGCAGAAAGTGTATTCTATCGAATTGAATGACCAGCAAAGTAAAAATACAAAAATTATTAATGGATAAATAAAGAGTAAACGTGATAATTATTATTCGTCAATTTCTTATATGTCATTACAAAAACATGAAAGTGAGGGACAAAATAGTATCAGAAATCAAGCAAATTAACTATCTTGGCCATTTCTAGATAAATATGATATTTATGATCAGCAAGAGGACCATTCTTATCCATTTTAGAATGTAGAAACGGAAAATTCCTCAATAATTAAACAAGACTTACCAGCAAAAAACATGTCTTAGAAGGCTGCAGAATCATTATTTCACTTAAGTAGAGACCATCTATCGAATAAAACACTGCAAGTCAATAAAAATTATGGACTTGATAATTGGAAAGATCCTAATGTTTTAGTAGACAGCCTCCGAGCACTGATTATTAACCAGCCACTGGACAATATGAGGTATGAAAATTAGATAAAATACATGATTCAATAACTAAAAGATGCTGGCTACATATATTAATTTAAATTATTAACTGTCTGAAGGGACTAAAACGACATAAGATGCGATCAAAATACGATCGAATACGATCAAATACGATAAAAATTCGATCAAATACGATCTAAATACGATCAAAATACAATCAGAATACGATAAAATGCGATCACATAGCAACACGAAGCTGAAAAGACTTTTAGATCGAAATATCTAAACTTAAATGACTTATGCCTTATATGTTGATGTCGGATTCTTATAAAATTGTCTGCTCAATTATTTAAAAAATGATAAGTCTACATCTATGAGTTTCCAAACTTGAAAGCTTTATAAATATCCACTGTTATTCACAACATCGAAACATATCTGGATGGTAAAAACCTTTAATCAGTTAGAAAAGCCATACTATGTTCTATTAGCTTTCCAGACAAATCGCAATAATTAGAAAAATGTTAATGCTAGCAGGTTTGATCATTGTAATATAAGAAACATTAAACTCTATCAACATTTACAATATGATCTCTACGGTGATTTTATAGCTCAGTTACCTTTAATCGTCATTTATTGCTCCAAGCAAAAGAAGTCGTTGAAAAATGCATCAGTGGATGTGCGTCTAGAATTTGAATCTCATGACAATTTTTCCGCCATCATATCAGCCTATTTCTTGATTCTACATGGTTGCATTATTCAGTACAGTCCGATGAGTGGTGACGTCAAGAAACTTATGTAGAATGGCGGTGGTGGGGTCAGAATGGTGGTGAAAGGCTATAAAAGTCAATGTATGACTCTGCTAACATAATTCGGTCTCCAGCTATCATGAAGAAAGGTCAGCATAGCAGAGAAAAAGAAGTGGATAAATGACGATAAGAAAAGTCAGACAAATTTAATGGTTAAAATTTTAGGATCTTCCAAAAAAATTAATTTAAAAAAAATATCTATCTGTATGTCGCATTAACCGACCATTAGAAAATTTACCATAGATGTAAAATATTAAAAACTTTCAACAAAGAATGATGATGATAATGATGACAAAACATCTTGGTTGAAAAAGTTTACAGAAATTTTTTCGAGCAAGAATCCTGAGAATCAAGGTTATGAAAAATAAAATTAAAATGTACATGATCTTGAAGTGAAATGTGAATCTAATAAGTGCGTTGCGAAGCTTTGTCCTTTTCATGACAAAAAAATGAAAGCCTCGAACTTGTTTGTATAGCACTTAGGTATCTAATAAAATGTAATTACTGTTTAACTGTTTGTTACTCTTTTTTACCATATCTGAACTTTAATAATACATCCTTACCCCTACAAAAATTATTAGACATATGTGCATGGACATATGAATTAGATGTGGACATTGTTTTGGTGCCCCGGGTAAGGAGTTTATTCGTCAGGCACTGTTCGGATGGCATATTAACTCAGCGTACTTTATTATTATATACATTCAAGAGTATGAGTCCCGTTGTATGGTTCCGAGTTATCAGCATCATATCCATCTAACGAGACTTATACTCTCGGATAGCGTTCTCTCTTTTTATCTCTTTTCTCTGCTATAGCAGTAATATAGCTCGTAATCTACATAAACTCATTGGCCACATTCTACTCTAGGTTGATTATAACACTATTATATTTTTGTAAGTCATGCTCTTTTTGTTCCCCCATCTGCGTGGAAGAATGCAGTTCTGCTGCAGGAAGCCCGCCTTGTTGAGATAGGAAAGATGCAGGAACGCTGTAAGAGTCTCCCCGCAGACTCTCTTAAAAAACACGCTGTTACTAAACGTATCAGTGATCGAGATGTGTGTAGCAAGAAGCCCGGGCTGCTTAGGCCGATATTATCGTTCTTGATGATGCTACATCCGATCCAGTATGCATCCACAGATAAATTAATTATTGTTCGGGATCTGTATGATACGTTTATGTATGTTCTGTTAAATCTGCTCTCCGACTTGGAGGCTCTAGAGGGTCACGGTCAGCTGATAAAAACTGATTCAAGTGTCTCTGTCACCATTGACCACCAACGATCCCATTTTTTTTAATAAGCACCCTTCACCTATTCAGGTAATTATGAAGATTGGGAGAGCTTTTCCGAGTTGTTTGAATCCTTGGTCCATGATGTTGCTTCGATTCCGGATGTGAATAAGTTACAATACATAAAGTCGTGTCTTACCGGGGTGGCAGCTGATTTAGTCAAAGACGTAGCTCTGAAAGGGGAAAATAATAATTCCACTTGGACGCCTTTGCAAGAGCCATTCTGTAATACACGTTTGACCATCAACAATTTTGTAAATGCACTTTGTACTCTTCCACAGCTAAATCGTTAGTCTGCCGTTGATCTTTGTGCTTATAGTGATGAAGCACAGCGCATCGTCCGGGCCTTGGAGAACCTCAAGGTGCCCGTCAAGTACTGAAATGTGTGGCTAATCTACCTTCTTTCTGGGCGATAAGACCACACCCGGAAGAAGGCCTGGGAACTTGACATGTTTGTAAATGTCCAGCAGGCGAGTGCTAGCACTAGCTCTACTGAGTTAAATACCTACGATTGCTTTTCCACCTTTGCTAAGTTATTCAGGATTATTTAAAATCAAGTACAAGGGTTGAGCATGCTAGGAGTAGGATCCAAGCCGAATACCCGAAACCTTGGCATCCCCCTTCGAGTAATCACAACAGTGGTTCAGTAAAACCCGGCCTCATACGTAAGGGTCATTTAGATAAGCAATTAAAAAAGTCCAGCCTACTGGCATGTCCTCTGTGCAACGGGCTTTATCCAATTTGGAAATGACGACAGTTTAAGGCCAATTCAGCACAAGAGAGAAAAAATGAAGCCCGCCGACTAGGCCCATGTTTCAATTGTTTGGGAAACCATCGTTTCGATGCCTGCGAGTCGATCGTGCGCTGCTTTACCTTCTAGGAGCCCCATAATACCACGTTGTATCTTGATGCACCTAAGCCGCTTGATCAGCGCACATCTTTAGATGAACCTAAAATTCAACCTTACAAGGGTCCTGACTCCAGATTTACCGTCAAACTTTACCACTCTACTCCCTCCTTGCCCGTCTCCTCAGTAATTCTTGCCATGGCCCAGATCGAAACCCTAGGACCATCCGGCCTCACTACTAAGACTAGAGCCATACCGGATCAAGGATCTGAAAGCTTCTTTATTACGGAATCCATGGTGCAACTGTTAAGGTTACCTAAGACACCTATTGAATTCACTCTTAAAGGTGTTGGAGTCTCATTCGGGAGTGTCCAGGGCAATGGAGGGCCTCCGGCTGCGCTCATTGACATCGCCCCATTTTACCTTAGGATAAGCGCCCTCGAACTTCCCCGTCTACTCTTACACCTCCATGAAAGAAGACTGCCAACATACCATCAGTTAGCTCTAATGAAATTGGAATTGGTGGATCCCACTTTTCTGATTAGAAGTCCAGTAGATGTTATTCTTAGGGCAGATGTATATGGTAGGCTACTTAAATCCGGGTTAAAAAGGTTTGCCGAAAAAAGTTTGATCGCTCAAAACACCACCTTGGGATGAATAGTCTCTGGAGCCATACCAGAAGATTTAGCATGGCGGGCGGTGGACCCAGGTTCTTAAGCCATTCACGCATTACACGCCACGTATAAAGAGCACCTCAGTGATCTACTCCCAGGATTCTGGACAGTCAAAGCTTCTGCAGATTCAGCTCTGCCTCTCGAGCTGAACTCTAAATTATGTGAATGTAAATATTAAACGACTCACAGGCGCAACAAGGAGGGGCTACATAGTACAATTGCCACTTAGGTAAGGTATATCCCCGCCGTGGGTAGATAAACTCGACAGGCAGATGTTGCAGCTCTGGCCAGCCTCCAAAGACGTCTGACATCAGACTCATGGCTTCGTGATCGATATCGGAAATTTTTAGCGTATTTGGAACCTCAAGGTCATATGTACAGAGTATCAACTGGCTTGGTGAATAACCTGTCTGCCTGGTATTTACTTCATCATACCGTGGTAACTGGTCCAGCTCATAAACAGCAGGTTAGAGTCGTGTTCGATGGATCGAGAAAAAAGCACGGCGATTCTTTGAATGATTATCTGCATCATGGTCCTCCCCTCCAAGCTTAGTTGTCGCTTGTGCTACTCAACTGGTGAAAGTCCCTGTATGTCTTCACTTCTGACATCCTTAAGATTTTCTGGCAGATAAAAGTGGATTAGGTTCATTAGGATTACCAGATGATCCTATGGGCTCCTGCACATAATGTTCCTCTCATGTATTATCGCTAGACCATCGAGACTAAAGGCACGTCCAGCGCCGCGCCCACCTGTGGCGATCCGCACTCTCCAACAATTAGCTTAAGGCGAACGTCATAATTTCCCCCTAGAATTTCGAATCTTGGAAGAAGGGGCCTGCGTCGACGATGAACCTTGAACAAGAGGAACGAGCTTATACGTATCATAGGTGTGGCTGGGATGTCCCTAGATAAGTAGTCGGCTAACTATCCTAAACTGTTACCACAGGATATTTCCTAGGAGCCGAACAGCAGCCTCAAAGGGATCGGTGAACATGTATTGGTTTCAACGTTGGAGCTCCAATGCACGGCCGGCGGTTGATAAGGGTTGAGTGGGTACTTCTACCCACTCGAACTTCGGACTTATTTCAAAGGACGCGACGCACACGTGATTAAAGTTTTCATTTAAAACGTTTCAAATGAAAAGATGTAGCGCGAAGGGCGATGAACGTTATAGGTATATCTAGTATATACTAGATTTACTTGGTTTGACTAGCACGCTCAAGTCTTGATGAATTATAATCAAGGTAATCAATGTGCGGACGATCAGAGACTTGCCGTGACTGTTCTGGATACTGCCGTTAGCTGCAATTTACGGTTGTCATTTAATGTCAGTGGTGTAAAAGTGAAAGTTTTTAAAAGAATATATTTTGCTGTATTGTATAGTTGTATGATTTAAGGTCAGCACTGGCTCCCCCTCGC
>JAPYYV010011234.1:0-13175 GCA_030522625.1 Copidosoma aretas | reverse complement strand
CGAGCAAGCAATTTGGAAATATCCGCTTTCGTTAATAACTGCACAAATTTTCTTACGATTGATTTAAAAAAAGACTATAATATAAAAAACATAACAACTATTCATACAGCAAAAAATTAGAAACACGTCGCGTCCAGTTTAAAAGATATCTTAATTTTAAAATATTGTCCAATGCTCTTAGTATATCTATATATTGATGAAATTGTTCTCAAATTTTTGCATTTAGTTGAAATCATTCGATCTTCCCTGTCAGTTTTGTGATTTAAAGGTTTTTTTGGTTATTTAAGTGTTAACTGACGATAATTTACAACGATTATTTGGAAAATTAATAAATTACTGTTGTATGTAACAGGTTGAGAACAGCTGGGGGTGCTGAACTACCTTAACCTAGACTATCATATTAATTTCGTATCTGGCATACTGCTTGACTATTTATAAGCAGGCATCCTGTGCGAACTTAACTTACTGTTGTTTGAAAATGATAGTATACAAAAAATAAGTGTGTGTATACATTTATATAGTGTCAGACGGTGTTGTTAATTTTTATTCCACACGCCTACATCTAACCCTTCTTGCACCCTACTTATCCTAATGTATTATAATATTCTATTCTCTATTGTTTTATGGAATAGTTATATTTTTTTCCAATCCACGCTGACTTTCCAAACGTAACACTGATAAGGTCCTTCTCCAATCCACCCATCAGCCCTCTCACGGCTACCCTTAAATTCAGGTGAAACCCTCATTCTCTTCCTTTTTTTTAATAGACTATATGGATTCCCCTCTTCCTCTAAAACTATTACGTAACTGCCTTGCAGTCTACCTTAATATAATATAATAAAAAAATCCAGTGCTTGTCTCAAAATGGCCTTAGACCATGAGCAGCCACCCCTCAGAATGAGCTAAATATTTTTTACGTTTCATATAAATTGGGTGAAATCTGACTACTATATTCTTATGCCTACTGCTGCTTAAACAATGCATTAGAAACAAAGATATTGATACCTTTTTGTAGTTTCCTCAGTCTCCACCAATTAATATGAAAATTATCCAATTTTTTCCTTAACTTATTATTCCTGTTATATTCAATAACTTTCTTATTCTACTCTTGAATCATTAAAACTATTATACGTATACCTATTACTAAAAGGTCTTTAAACATCAGAAAGTATTAAACATTTATAGAATTTTTTTGTCATTTCTGGTAATATTTTATTTTCAATATTATCTTTGAAATAAAATGTTCTTGAAATTTATAACAATTATACTTAACTAAATGTTTAATTTTATTTTATTATTTATTTAATAAGTCGTTTATATCAATAATGCACAAATAAAAATAATTTTCAAATGCACAAATTATTTTTTATACAAATATAAACTAATCATTCAGTTACAATAATATTTTATAAAATTGGAAAATTTTTTACAGGGAACACCATTTTTATGGGTGCTTATGAATGGTAAATCCACTCTCGACTATAAGAGTATTTTTGCTTTTGTTGAAAAGAAGTGGTCTTTTTTGAAACCTAAAAATATTTTATGTGATTTTGAAAAATCTCTACATAAGAGCTTGAAAAAAGTTTTTGTGCCTGTTGTTCAAGGGTGTTATTTTCATTACGCCCAGGTAAGTTATTTAACCACATTATTTATTATTTGTATCTGTCTTTTTAAATAGTATATAACATATTTATTACGAATTTTGATAATATGCCATGACTAATATGGTTGATATAAAGGGCAAGTCAGTGACTTTAGTAATAATTTTTAATAAAATTGCTCATATTATACAATAATTATTTATTCAATACAATAAAAGTTTACACAAAATATGAGATAGTAATATTTTCTCATTAAATTATAAGAAATAATTTAGAAAAATTGATTTTAACTTTCAAATAACGGTAGCTGATGCTCGTTTGTACTTTAAATCCGTCATCCAATACATATTAATTTGTCAATATGTTCAGGATTGTGAAATATTTCTTTGTGATTTTCTTTTCTGTAATTATAAAATTAGATTCAAGAAGAAGATATGAAAATTAGTCATCTCAAATGATAAACGGAATATTGCTTATTTATTATAAAGTTTTATTTTAAAAATTAAGACAGAATACATCGTATCCAAATAAGAAAAGTTCGTTTTATGACTGTATTAGTTCACAATAATTACACGCATAAATGACCTTAATAATTAGCTTTTGATTTCTTTCATGATTATGGAACTTAAAAAAAATTGACATTTCAAGTAATAAACTCTAATGTTGCTAGTCTATATTCTTTCTACAAATTTTTATAAAATACTTGAAATGTCATATGTATATATGTATTTACATGTGTCGACGTAATAATTGTAGGCAATATGGCGACAGGCAGTCAAAATAGGCGTAGCTTCGAAAAAAGGAAATAAAAATAAAAATCCTGAAAAACATGAGGTGATAAAACAAATAATTGCCCTCGCACTACTTCCTGCACGTAAATTTCAGAGAGTTTTTCTTAAAATTAAAAAAGAAAGTGAATAGAAATTTGGCAATTTTTTCTCCAATTTTTTCTCCTACTACGAAAAAACATGGATCACAATTTATAAGCCAGAAAGTTTTTTGATTTTCAAGAAAATTATAGGACAAACAATACAATAGAATCATATCATAAGATTCTTAATTCTAAGATTAAGACTACTCTAAACGCATCTTCATTTTTAAGTAAGTGAAATTTGATTATAAATATTTTCAAATATAGTTTGTAATTCAAACGCTCGAAGATGGATTAGAGGAAAAATTATGTGTTTCAGTGGCCTCCTCAGTTCTTAACTTGAATAGCCTTGCACTAATAAAAAACTTTTTTTTTTTATTTTTTTTTTACATGTAAAATCATAATTATAAAAAAATTTTATCGAATAAGACTGTTTATGAATATTCTGACGAATAATTCATAATAAGACGCCCCTTTATCACATTTGTAAGACAACTTTTTTTTTTATTTAACTTGGTTTACATAACTTCCAAGCATTTTTAGTCAATAACAATCTTTTCTTTAGCAATTCAATAAAGTAGAAAGTGGAAGAAAACAACGTGAACGTGTCTATATTGGAAAAAAACCAATGTTCGATTCTTTTTACCGAACACTGCATAGCTTTCCTTGTCAAATCCCTTCTCAGACGAAGAGAGAAAATCAGCCCTCAAGTAGGAACTACTCTGAGTTTTGGTCCTTGAGCTTTGAGTTTCCTTTAACCTTTTGCTTATTTAGTACTGAGATATTGATATACTATTGACTTTCAAGAAATAGCGGTTATAGTGTGTACTATTCAATTTTATGAATTCAAGAGAAGCCTTTAAAGTTAAAAAAATAGAGCTTGCTTACTCTTCGCTATTAACTTTAGCTTAAGTTAGCATAAGCTTTCAAGCCATCGTGCTCAGGCTTAAACGTTTAGCTCCCGCTAAATGCTTAGCTCTTTTGCATCTTTACTATGAAAGTTACTAATTTGCTTCACACAATATTAAATAAAACATTTTTTTTATAAAATAGGGTTATTAGTAGAAGTTTCAAAAAGTCACAAAATCGAACCTTAAAGTATTAAAAGAAGGAGGAGAAGTCAGCAGATCGCCAAAGAAAAGTGTCTTAATCAAGAGTGATAAAATGAAAAAATCTTGGTTAAAATATGAAAAAACCAGATTGAGTTGTTTCGATTTACATGACATTTGTTCAAGTTTAGTTGGTGATTTCTTAGATAATTTCGAGTACACCGTTTTAGAGTACAGCACAGGTATATTGTGACTATTATTAGTACCATAATTTTTTTTTTTATTGATACTATTATTGTTGCTATATTCATTATTATTATTATTGTGATTAATAATCTTAATATAATAACTATTATCATTATTATAGTGACAATTATTATAATCATTGAATTCTATTATTATTATCATTATTATTGGTATTATTATTATATGCATTTAATAAACTTGAATAAAAAACAAAATTTTTTCATGTATTATGAATATACTTGTATAATGCAGAAAAACCCATTTTATATTTTTTAAATCTATTTTTAATTTAATTATCATATATTTTTTTGATATTTCCAAAAAAGACTTATTATTTTCAAAGAAAACGTTAATGGGTATGACTATAGTAATCATATTTTATCATAAACAATGCATAACCAAAAAATTTTCTCTCCATTACAGTAACAGTTTTTCATGGGAGGAGGAGTTTAAAATAAGGAGTGCTCGTTTAAAAATATTATGAAGGAAACTTTTACTTAGATCATTTTGCAAATAAAAAAAACACGTCATGTACGATTCACGTGAGACAGACGAAGGAAGAGAAAGATAAATAAAGATAGAGTAAAAGTGATCGTAAAATATAAAATCAAGTATGAGCGAATTTTATAAACTTTTCAATTTGAATAAAAATTGTTAAAATCTTGAAATTTTGAATCGCACTTATGGAATTCTGTATTAAATCTTGTTGTTTAATCTGGAAAAAAATAAACTTATGTTCATCATTTTTTATACGATGCTCCAAAAGATTTGATGGAAAAAATGTTAATCTTTAGTCGACTACTTTTTTGCTTTCTTATAAAGGAAGCTTTTGTGATGGAAGAGAAATTCCATGTCAAGATAACATGTTATGACTACGGTTTTCGGAGTCTAGAATTATTGCAGAGTACTCCAGCACAAATTTCCGTGTGTGTGTGTGTATGTGTGTGTGTGTGAGAGATCAAAATTTTTATTTCTCTTCACCGATTTCGACACGACAAAGCTTATTAATTTTTTTCATACATATGTCACTGCTGATAAAAAAAATTTCATACTTCACAATCTTTTTTAAATACATATTATCTACATTGGATGTTAGATTTAAAAAAAAATATTTTTATTTAAATTCAGTTGTTTTGTTTAATATTGTTTAAAGTAAAAGAACCATAAAGTTAATACCATCAATAACGAATTTTCGATTCCTTATTATAGGAACAATGAAACATGCTCCTGGTCCGAGTAACGGCTAAAAGAGTCAAGTCAAAATTTCGGTGAAAAAGTTAAATTTGCACTTATTAGATACGTTTAGTTATATTGTCGTATCATTTTTTAGAGCGAAAAAAACAGGGGTACCGTTTTGCTTGAAAAAAACCACATAGGATTCCCACATGAGTTTCCCATACTGGAAACCACATAGGAAACCCATGCGGGGATTTGAGACAAACACCACATGGGTTTCCTATGTGGGAAAACAACGTGGCAAAGTCGAATTATTATATTACAAAAATGAGAAAAATTTAATTGCAACTCATTTTTTTCCCACATCAGTTCCCCACATGGGTTTCCCATTAGGGAAATCCACATAGGAAATCCATGTAGGGAACCGATGTGGGAAAACAATGTGTCAAAGACGAAATATTGCATTAAAGAAATAAGAAATAAGTTGCAAAAAAATTTTTTCTCATTTTTGTAATAAAATAATTTGACTTTGCTACGTTGCTTTCCCACATAGGAAACCCATGTGGTGTTTGTCTCAAATCCCCACATGGGTTTCCTATGTGGTTTCCAGTGTGGGAAATTTATGTGGGAATCCTATGTGGTTTTTTTCAAGCGAGGTGCGACAAACCATGTTCCTTGTTCCAAGCAAAAGACAATACACAGTACATTCTTTTATGCGTTTCCAGGGTGTGTTGTGCAATAACATACAGTTATTTTTGACCACAAAAGGCGCAGATTATTTTGGGATTTGGACATATACACTGTTTGGATTACAATTTTATTTTGTTCTATCTTTAGATCCTAATGGAACGGGAATTTTATTCTATGAGTACGTTCGCATTTGGGACTTTCTGAAGAAATACAACGAACACCGCGAGTTATTTTATTTATTTGAAGACGTCGCTACCATGACAACTGAAACAAAAATAAAAATCAGCGAGTAAGTTTATATTCTAACAAACTATCCCATTTAAATTTTATTTGTATGAGAGATTCCTCGATGTAGGACTTTCGGACAACAGCCATTACTTGTTAATTCGGCAGATTTTTCTCCACAAATACGACGGCGTTTGTACTGGTCAAATTTACCAAGCGTTGAAATTTCTCAATCGAGATTGTATCTCCAAGAAGCTCTCGCCAGGATTGTTGACCGCCAGGCCTTGGTGAACAAAGTAGGGACAATAACGAAAAACTCGGTAATGCTGAGAAAAAGTAAGAAATTATTATTATTTGTAGTGAATTTTATTGGAAAATAACTACATTAGGATTATCTAAAACAGATCAAGTCGTCACAATGGATGGTAAACCTCAGTCGTTGTGGGTAACGGAAGTGAAGAAGTGCTTCTCACTACCTGATCAATATACTGATGTGGGAGACTTGAGCAAAACTTTTAGATTGAATCTTCTTGGCAAGGCTTGGTGCGTAACATCAATCATGATGTTTCAATCAAGAGTTGATTGAATCAACTATACGAATGTTAGCTATGTTTATTCAACTTTTTTTTCAAATTATGTTTTTATTTTTACAATAAATAATTAGCTACTTCGCTTGTATTCATCAAAGAGTTGAATAACTTTTATTAGTTAACGAATTGTGTAAATGGCTATAAATTCGTCAATTTAGTAAATAAGCAGCACGCTGGGTAAATTAACTGTGGTTTTACTGATTTATTATTCAAGTAGCTTGCTGAGTTGACTATAGCAAAGGATTTATTAATTTACTAGTTAAGCAGCGCGCTAAGTAAAGTAGCATTGGATCTATAAATAAGTAATTGTAATTTTTTGGACAATACATTATCTGAAATTCTATAATTTTTTTTTTAGTTTATTATTATATTGAAGCCTATTGGGTTATTTGGTTAAAGTCTATTTTGGTTAATGGTTACTTTCGGTATTTATTCGTTTATACTACAATGCTTATTAAATCGCCGCTTTAAGTACTCATTGCCCCCTGCTTATTTGGTTATAGCCTATTGGAATTTATTATATATTTCGTTATTTATTCATGAAGGTAGAAAATCCGCTGCCACTAACAAATCAAACTTTTCTTGAATTTGAATTATGTTAAACATTAAATTTTTGTATGTTATCAAAAAATTTTTAAAGGTAACGTATCGGTACTAATTTTTAAGATAATTGGGCTTAAAATATGTTTTTTAACACGGGCTGTAATAAGGTACATCAATAATAGCTTTGAAGACATACGTAACAAATCAAACTATTTTCTGTAAGAACCTTCGAAATTTGTACTTTATTTTAGTCCTTTCAAATTATTATCTGTCGGCACAAAATAAAAATCAGTTTATTGTTTAATATTTTTCTCATTACAAAAGCATACAGCCATAACCTATAAAACTGTCATAATACGGTCAATGACGCACTTCACTCGCTTGACTAACTCGGTCCACGGATTTTCTACCTTAATAAGTTTATCATTGTGACTATTCCATCTCCGATTGAATTACTTGTCGTCGTCCCCGGGTTATTAGGTTAAAGTCTAGGGGGGTTAATTTTTTCGTTAGATACCTATCGATCTATTATTATGGTTATTGATATTCAAACTGTTCAATTGTTTTCTCTTGGTCATTAGGTTCATTGGGTTACTTGGTTGAAATAGCTTGTGATTAAATATTTTTCGTCACAGTAGATTTCAATTTGCCACCGAGCTAGCGTGTACGGGTCTTCTATAGTATCAGTTCATGTAGCAGTCACTCTGACCGTCACGATTTCGATTTTCTGCCGCAGACGCCGCAGTCGAGAGCGAGCTCAATCCACCTATAATTAGATAAAAGAGTAGCTTGTGACTTGGTATCATGGATTTGCAAAATTCTGAAGTGGATGCTCATCAAAGAGTAAGAAGCTCTTCTGTGCACCCTTTAAATAAGAAGAGGACTGCGTCCAGTGAATATCACACCCTTTTCCCTGACATAAAAAATCACCCAGATAAGTTTCAAGAATATTTGAGGATGAATCTTCAAACGTTCGAATATTTATTATCAAACATTGAGAAAAGCCTGCAGAAGAAATGGTGCAATCTGCATAATCCAATATATGCTGAAGAAAGATTGGTTATAACTTTAAGGTATTATAAATTTTTATGGAGAAGTCATTGACAATACATTGTTTTCAACCTATACGTTATCTTTCAATGAACTATTGATGTTAGATTTAGAGTAAATTAAATTCTTTCCCAGCTTTCTATAATCTTGTGTTACAGTTTCTTTCAACTTATTTGTATACAATTAAATGTACACTGTCGTTAATTTTAAATTATTTAGTGACCAAATATATTTTATTACAGATTATTAGCAACCGGATCAACATATGCACACTTAGCTATTTCTTTTTGTACTGCACCTTCAACTATTTACACAATTACTGAAGAATGCATGGAGGTTTTATGGATGGTTTTCCAACCCATCCATATGCCAATACCCACAAAAGAGAACTTTAAGCAAATATCAAAGGAATTTTATAAAAAAACCGATTTCCCATGCTCTCTTGGGGCAATCGACGGACGGCATGTTGCCATCAAAAGACCTGCAAAGTCTGGCTCCTTGTATTTTAATAATAAAAGATTTTTCTCTATAGTGTTACAAGCAGTCGTTGACGCAAACTACAAATATATTTGCATTGACGTTGAGAACTATGGAGATCAAAGTGACGGCGGTACACTCCAGTCTTCTTTTTTTTATAAAGCTTTAACTGAACACAAATTGGAAATTCCGGGACAAAGCACTCTACCAAACTCAAGGTTATCAGTTCCTCATGTATTTGTAGCAGATGGTGCCTATCCTCCTATGGATCACATCATGAAACCATTTCAAGGGAGACAATTATCAAGAGAAGAATTGATATTTAACAAAAGACTATCACGAAGTCGCGTAGTTGTAGAGAACGCATTCGCACATACATCACAAAAGTGGAGGATATTGTATACAACCATGGAGCAGTCTCAAAAGAAAGCTGCCTTAATTGTACAGGTAACATGTTTACTCCATAATCTTTTGGTAGACCGTGAATGCAAACAGATTCATGCAGAGGATGGAAGTATTGTTGAAGGCAGTCTTTACGAAACTCCTTTTAGTGAAGGAGATGGCGTACGTGTGCGTCATAAGTTTATGACTTATTTTGTAAATAATCCGGTAATTACTTTATAAGACTTACACGTACACGTAACATATAAGAAATTTGATCACATTCATTAATATTGATAAACAAATGAATATTCCTTTTATATTTGTACCGAGTTAAACAAATAAAAGAAAAGATTTTCCAATTTCTTTGTATTCTTATTCATTCATAACTCGTCGGCTCAGCGCAAGAAAAATTAAAGTCAGAATAAAGAGCAAGAAGGAACGAAGTCCAATTCCAGAGCTACAATGAGCCTAGTCACATTGCAGGGATAAAATATCTATCCACTGACCTAATGTTCGAAGGGAGAATCTATAACAGAATATAAAGTATACGTTACAGTAAGACATAAAATGAAATCTCACAATTGCAACTCATAAGGCAAAATGGAGAGAAAGCAGTTATAAATGATACTTACATAATATGAATATTATTTTAATAAAAACAAATCAGTAACAGAACTGCTGCGGGGGTTTCATTCCCAAATTATTAGCTAAGAATCTTACTGATTTAACCTTTCTCTCAGCAATATCTATTAGGCCATGCTTATTTTGACGAATCTGAAACACACAGACACCAGGTAGGTAGAAAATGTATCATAAAAAAAATTTCCTAGCCATTATTTCAAATACAACGTACGAAATGATCGATTCAAAAAATATGTGTTTGATTGCGTACCAAAACCTTTTTAAGTTGTCGTTAAAGTGTTTGCTTGAAACTTCGTTGAGTAATTCATACATTTTGATTCCGTCTACTTTATCTGAATTTTTTTTTTCCAGAATTTAAAAGGAATAGTTGCATTTTTTTTAACATCACTTTGAATGTAATTATAAAAGTACATATACACCGACACATACATTGTATCTATGCATACTGTATTTCAGTATATGTATGAATTATACACGTAATAGCTGTGTTCAGTTAGTTGCCAATTCCAAAATCGTTTCATGACGGTCAAAGCATTTTCCATAACTGAAAAAGTTTTGTAATATTTTTACATTAACTACTCTAAAACAGATATTTCTGATGCAAGTGCAACCAAAAATAAGACCTATAGTCTTTTTCACTTGGCTCCTTCAAAAGGATTGAATGGCATATTAATATGCTTTGCCGAGTTCCCCGCACTTGTAAAAAAATGCACTTAACGAAAATTTCATTGTGTCCGGATCTGTAAAAAATCTGAAAAAATTATAAGATGCATATGGAAACAAACTCTTTCCACTTCTCAAATTTGAGCTGGGTATTTTAATGTTTGTCCGAGTTACCGGCAAAAACCAAGTTCCCCCACTTTTTGATAAAATATTTTCAACATACGATACAGACTAGGTCATAAAATTTAATCTCAGAAGTAAAACAAAAAAAGTACAAATAAAATAGTTGTGTATAATATTTCGACACTAAATTCATAAAGAGTAGATAGTTAAAGTAATTGTTCAAAGATTAACGTAAACAGTACAATTTTTCTTTTATTTTTGCAGCGAAAAAATAGGGCTTGCTACATCAGCATACAACATCATGCGCTGTTTAATGTTATACAACTTTATTAAATTACAACTGGACGGTAGAGAAATATCAATAAATGATCTTAACGTATAATGTAATAATGCTGTTTCTTGATTACAGTCAAATCTATTTTGAAACTACTATAAAAAAAGTTTATTGATGTATTAATGAAGTCTATGAAATAAAAGAACAATAAGTTTGACAACTAAAGTTACTGACAAAACGAGTTATTCAAAGACGTTAAAAAAAATAGAGTACACAAGTTAATATACGTAATCACTTTTTGAAATTCACTTGAATAAAATTAAAATTTTGATCCTGGCAATTTTTTTTGCATCAATACGTTTATGGTAACTATCAATAGTTTGCATGAGATTTTTAACACTCAAAATTTTAATTTTATACTTTCGACAGAATAATGTTAAAAGTTTGTGAAGCATCACTTCATAAGGGAGCTTGTCGTGTAGAAAAAATTATAAAGAAGGATGAAAATAAATACTTCGAAAACTAAAGTGAGTGGTACATAGTGTTATAAAAACCCGGGGAAATAGAATAAAGTACGTGGGTGTCTACGAAGACCCGTAGGGCGTTTAACTTTATTCTTTCGTCGTGGTTTCAGACGTTTTGGGATCAGTAACTATAGTAGAATACAGCGAGTTCTGATGATCGGGTGCAGTCCCTTGAGGTACAGGTGTTGGTTGCTCAACGTCGCAAGTTGCGGGCATAATGCCTGAGTTCGTCGACACCGGACTTACGTACGCACTGGCTGTTGCAGCAAGCAGTGTGTGCTGACTGGAGACGTGCTAATGTTGCGCCGGGTGAGACTGTTGATAAGGATTATACTGAGGAGGAACTGAGTAGTGCAGTGGTGCAGAGTTCGGTGCAGGTGTTGGATATTGTGCGGGGTTTGGTGTTGATTGGGTCATGCTGCCGTAAGGATAAAACTGAGGTGGATATTGATTATAGTAGGGATTCGGTTGGTATGCAAAAAGCAACGGTGAGTGATAACCTGGCGGGCCATAGCCTTGATAGATGCCATGTTCTGTAAAACAAAAAATGAAAAACATGACTGTGGCGTAAAAAATTACATTTTTTGTATAATCCGTTAAAAACATTCCACTTACCTTTGCCTCTGTTGTCCGCAAGCTGATGCCCGGCTTCGATGTCAATCTTACCCAGTGGCTCTGATTTTATCCTCTTCTTAGGGCTTTTCTTAACGATCACGCAATCTAAAAAATTCATAAAAAATATTATCATCCCGATTGTTTCAACGCTTTGTATGACATTTTTAGCACTGTTTTTTTTTATAATTCAAGGTGTTCCGCACATAAGATTACAGTTTTCCCGAAGTACTAAAAATAAAAATTGAGGGACTAAGAAAAATAAAATTCGGTTACCATCTGACGATCCTTGGCTGGCTCATACGTAGCGTAAAACGACTGTTCTTGCTTAATAGGCCTCTGCTCCAAAGGTTCCTGCTTTATTTGAATAGAACCTGAATCCCCTAAAGAGTCAACCACAATTTTATAGCGTTATCGTTTAGTTTAAAATAATTTGAGTTATCGAAGAGACTTACCTTTGAGAGTTGTTGGATGAGTCCTAACTAGCCTAAAGTTTTTGTGAGATGGAAACGTCTCCTTCCACTCTCTGTTCGGCTGTTTGTAGAGGAACAATAATTTTTTAGCATCATTTTTGAATAAAAGAATATTATCTGGATTAATTTGTTGCGCATCTGGTAACAGAGTTTCTAATAATAAAAGATTGTTTGCAGGGCTTCTGCTGACGAGGTATGCATTTTCAGCGTGATCACCCATAGTATCTTGAAAGAAAGCTTTTTTGTTGGCTTTTGTAAAGAGTCCCTGTAAGTTGCTTGCTGGTTCTTTTACGGGGAGGTTGTCTTTTAAAAATAAGAGGTCCGAGTAGTATTTGAATGTAGGTTGATTATTTCCGGAACTTTTACCTCCAGAACGATGGTAATTTACCTTTTTATATTATGCTTCAAATTGACCCTTAAATTTTTTCCATTCACTCTGTAAACTGTTAACTGTTTAAGTGAAAAAAAAAGTCAAAATTTAATTGAAAAATTTCACAAATAGTGTATGTAAGTGTATTAACTAATAACAACCTGATAGATTCAATTATTTTGATATGGAATCACATGCGACTAATGTTCGTTCAGTGTTTTTATATCTATTATATCTTTTTTTCCAAATTGCTTTGCGTTTTTTTACTACATTTATTAATAGTATGCTGGTCTCTTCATTTATGCCACCAGACAACTCTCGTACTTAAACTCGTACACTCGTCTTGACTACTTGGGATTCCGTGATCGTCGAGAAAACTCTTGGCTACAGTTTGCAGCTCAACTCTTGGTAACACCTGGAGGAAATGCTAGCTCGAGCTTAGCACAGGATCACGAACGCACGGACGAAACTCGGGTCACGAGCTCACTCTCAACCTTAGTACACGTGCTCTGGACTTAATCAGCTCGCGCCCTTTTTTCTTGTTACGCGTAATAGTCAGCGCGTACGAAATAAGGCTAACCACTGGTGCGCT
>JAPYYV010011233.1:0-10887 GCA_030522625.1 Copidosoma aretas | reverse complement strand
AGTTTAAAAGAAAATATTACAGAAAATGTGTTTTAAGGGTGAAAACTTAAGGGTAGATTTCACCCCCTAGAAACCGTTCTCTGCCAATAAAAAAAAACATGTGTCATTTATTTTTTGATTCTCTACCACTATGCAAAGTTTCATCAAAATTGGTGACTGACACTTGGGTAGATTTACTTGTTAGTTACAAATATTGAGATTAACGTTATATTGTGGTTTTTATAACAATCAATGTCATTCGTATAATTATTAACTTGCTGTTTCCCGGTTTACTGCGTTGAAAAGCATAAGATTTAGGTTATGTTTTTATTTTTATCACGATTTTCATTATCACATTGATAAACTGGCAGCTCCCTAGTAACTGCGTTAATAAGCTTGATATTTTGAATATGATGTAATTTTTATAATAATTTATTTGATCAAAATATCATCAACTCGCCATCTCTGGGGTTGTTATGTTAAAGTTGTTGGTGTTTAGATCTTGTTATTTTATATTAATTTACTAGATTATCATAATCATCGACTCTCTGTCTCTTGGGTTACTAAGTAAAAAAGCTTTTGATTTGGGTTATAAGAAGTTCAGGACATAGGTTGTTTTTGTGTTTTATGATATTGGAATAATTTATTTATTATTTTTATTCAATCTATTTTCCTTGAGGTTCCGCGTTAGAAAGCTTGGGAATAAGGTTATGATGTTATTTTTATAATTTTTTTGATAGATATATTGATTATATGGCTGTTACATAGAAACTGATTAAAAAAGCTTAGGATTTAGATTATAATGTGATTTTTATAATACTTTTGTAAATCAAAATATCATCATCTCGATGTTCCCTGGGTTACTGGTTAAAAAACTTGGAAATGAGAATATGTTGTAATTTTTATAATTATTTTTATTATTATAGTCATTAACTATTTGGTCTTTAAACTACTGGGTTAAAAATCTTACGATCAAGGATATGTTATGGATTTTATAACAATTTACCTTATTATCATAATTACAAGCTAGCTTTCCCCCGGGATAGTAGGTTAAAATTTTAGGATTCAGGTTCTATTGATATTTTTATAATGATTCATTCAATCAACGTATTATCAACTCCCTTGCTCTTAGGTGATTATATCAAAACGCTTAGGATTTAGATTATGTTGTAATTTCTATAATCATTCATATAATTAACATATCTCTGACTTGCTATCCCACGGGTTACTGGGTTAAATATTTTGTGATTTTGGTAAAACTGATATTTTTATAATAATTTATTTAATTAACATATCATCAACTTGCTGTCTCTTGAGATACTGGTGGAAAAAGCTTATGATTTAGGTTATGTGTTTATTTTTATGATGATTTCTTTGATTTATATATTGATCAACCGGCTGTCCTCTAGTTTTCTAAAAGGTTAATAAGCTTGCGATGTAAGACTTGTTGTTATTTTGTACTAAATGATAATTTGATTATTACAATTATTAACTCTCTGACCACAAGGTTACTCGGTTAAAAAGCTTGGGATTTGGTTTTTGTCGTAATATTTATGATAATTTCTTCAATCGACATATCATCAACTTCCTTTCTCCCGGGTTACTGGATTGAAAAGCTTGGGATTTATGTTATGCCGTAATTGCTACAATAATGTACATAATAAACATATGTCCGACTTGCTATCCTCCAGGTTGATAGGTTTGAAAGCTTGGGATTTATGTTATTATTTTAAGAATGATTTTTTTTACCATTGTAATCATCAACTCTCTGGCCTTTATGATACTGGGCTGAAAAGCTTGATTATTATCTTGCTGTCACCCGGACAGCTGGGTGAAAAGGATTGGGGTTCGGGGTATGTTGATGTTTATATAATAATTTCTCTAATTAGTATAATTATAATTTTGCTGTATAATCATAATTTTGCTGTCCTCCGGGAAACCGAGTTGAAAAGCATAGGAGTTCGCTTATGCTGTTATTTTATAATAATTTTTTTGATCATTATAATTATAAATTTGCTGTCTGCTAGGTTACAGGTTTAAATAGCTTCCGATTTAAGTTTTGTTGTATTTTTTATAGAAATTTTTATAGTATTATATTTATGAGCTATCTGTCCACTAGGTTACTAGGTAAAGAACTTTGGGATTTAGGTTATGTTATAATTTTTAAGATAATTTATTCATACAACAGATCGTTAATTTGCTGTCCCCCAAGTTATTGGGTATAAAATCTTGGGATTTTGGTTATGTTTTAATTTTTATAATTATTTGTGAAAGTAACACATCATGAACACTGTTTCTGAGGAGTCACAGGATTAAAAAGCCTGGGATTTTGGTTATGTTCCTATTTTTATACTAATTTTTTTGATTATTATAATAATTATCTGGCTGTCTACTAGTTTGCTGGGTTAACGAGCTTGGGATGTAGGTTATGTCATAATTCTACAATAATTTATTTATTGAACATATTATTAATCGCTGTCCTTTGGTATTTTTGGATAAATTCTTGGTTATTTATTTTATCAACATACCATAAACTATTTGTACTCTGGTATACTGGCTTAAAAATTATTGGACTTAGGTTATACAGATATTTTTATGAGAATTCATTCAATTAACATATCGTTAATTTTCTGTCCTCCAGGTTATTGGGTTAATAGCTTCGGATTGAGGTTATGTTGGTATATTCGATATTTTTTAATCATTATCATCATTCACTATTTGGCCTTTAAATGACTTGGTTGAAATGCTTGAGATTAAGGTTGTGTTGTGGTTTTTATAACAATTAATATAAATAAATTAATTACAAATGTGCTGTTTCTCGGGATACTGGGCTAAAATTTTAAGGATTTAGAATATATTGATAATTTTATAATAACATAATTAATAAACATGTTATTAACTGCCTTTCTTCCTGGTTACTGGATTAAAAAGCTTGGGATTTAGGTAATTATGGCATTTTTATAATAATTAGTTTAATTACCATACTATTAACTACTTTTCTTCCTGCTACTGGATTTGAAAGCTTTGAATTTATGCTCTGTTCTTATTTTTAAAATAATTCTTTTGTTTATTATATTGATTAATTGGTTACCCTCTAGGTCGGGGTTAAAAAGCTTGGGATTTAAATTGTGTTGCTGATTGATATTAATTAATTCGATTATCATAAGTATTACCTCTCTGTCTTCTAGGTTACTCGGTTTAAAAGCTTGTCATTGAGTTTATGTGGTTATTTTTAACATTTTTTTTATTATCATCATCATCCACTATTTAGCTTCAAAATAACTGGGCTAAAAAGCTTGAAATTAAGGTTATGATGTGGTGTTTATAACTATTAATGCAATTATCATGATGACAAACTTGCTGTCCCTCGGGATACCGTATTCAATTTTAAGGATTTAAGTTATATTGATACATTAATTATAATTAATTTAGTTAACATATCAATTTTTTTTCGGGTTACTAGATAAAAAAGCTTGGGATCGAGGTTATGTTGTATGTTTTATAATTTTTTTGATGATAATAATTATTAACTGTTTATCACTAAAATTATTTGGTTAAAATGCTCAAGATTAAAGACATCTTGTGGGTTTTATAAAAATTAATTCAATCATTACAATCAGAAAATCTCTGGCTACCGGGATACTGGGTTAAAATATTCGATATTTAGTTTAAATTGATATTTTTATATGATTTATTTAATAACCATATAATCAACTTCCTTTCTCCCGGGTCAGTGGATTAAAAAGCTTGGGATTATGTTATGTTGTAGTTTCTATGATAATTTAAATAATCAACATATCTCCGGCTTGCTATCCCCCAGGTTAAAAGGTCCAAAGCTTGGAATTTAGGTTATGTTGATATTTATAATATAATTTATTTAATCAACATGTTGTTAGTTTGCTGTCCCCGGAGTTACCAGGTAAAATGTTTTGGGATTTCCGTTTTTTTATTATTTTATATTAATTTATTCGATCATCATAGTTATTAACTCTATGTCCTCTAGGTTACTGGGTTCAAAAGCTTAGGACTTCGGTTATGTTGTAATTATTATTATAATTCATTTTATCAACATACTATCAACTCTTCGTCCCCGGATACCCGCTTAAAATTTTTGGGATTTAGATTATATTGATATTTTATAATAATTTACGTAATTAAAATATTATCTACTTTCCTTCTCCTGGGATACTGTATTTAAAATCTTTGAATTTAAGCTAATTTTTATTTTTTAATAATATTTTGGATTATTATATTAATTAAATGGCTATCTCCTAGGTCGGACTTAAAAAGCTTGGGATTCAGGTCTTGTTTTCATTTTATATTAATTAATTTGATTTTTATTATTATCATCTTTCCATCCCGTAGGTTACTGGGTTATTAAGCTTGGGATTTTGGCCCTAGAATTACTGGATTTGTGAGCTTAAAATTAAGGTCATGTTGTGGTTTTTATAACAATGAATTCGATTATTATAATTAAAAACTTGCTATTCCCCGAGATACTGGGTTTAATTTGTTGGGATTTAGTTTATATTGATGTATTTATAATTATTCTTTTAATTAACGTTTGATCAATTTCTTTTTCCCGGGTTATTGGATAAAAAAACTTGGGATTGAGGTTATGTTGGAATTTTTATAATTTTTTTATGATAATAATTATTAACTTTTAGCTCTTAAATTACTTGGTTAAAACGCTTAAGATCAAAGACATGTTGTGGGTTTTAAAACATTTAATTTTATTATTATTATTTTAAACTTGCTGCCCCAGGGTAACTGGGTAAAAAAGCTTGGGATTTAGGTTATGTTGTAATTTTCATAATTGTTTCTTTAATCGTAATCAGTAACTTTTTGGCTCTAAAATCACTAGGTTATGAACCTTAAGATTAAATACATGTTGTGGGTTATATAACAATAAATTAAATTTTTATAATTACAAACTTGCTGACCTTCGGGTTACTGAGTTAAAAAGCTTAAGATTAAGGTTATGTTATAATGTTCTTAATTTTTTATTTTTGTTATAATTATTAAGTATTTAGCTTTTAAATTACCTAGTTAAGAAGCTTGAGATTAATGATATTTCGCGATTTTTGTGACAATAAATTCAATTATTATAATTATAAACTCTCCGGCCACAAGGATGCTGGGTTAAAATTTTTGGTATTTAGTTTGTATCAACATTGTTATAATAATTCATTCAATTAACATATCGTCAACTACTTTATTCTGGGTTACTAGAATAAAAAGCTCGTGATATAAGTTATGTACTAATTTTAAATATTTTTCCTATGATTATTATCATTAACTCTTTAGCCCCAAAATGAGTTGGTTAATAAGCTTGAGATTAATATTGTTTTGTGGTTTTTATAACAATTAATATAAATAATTTAATTACAAACTTGCTGTTTCTCGGGGTACTGGGCTAAAATTTTTAGGATTTAGGGTATATTGATAATTTTATAATAACTCATTTAATAAACATGTTATAAACTTTTTTTATTCCAGGTTACTGGATTAAAAAGCTTGGGATTTAGGTAATGCTGTCGTTTTTGTAATGATTAGTTTAAACAACATACTACTAACTACTTTTCTTCCTGCTACTAAATTTGAGAGCTTTGAATTCATGCTATGTTCTCATTTTTAAAATAATTCTTTTGATTTTTATATTGATTAACTGGTTACCCTCTAGGTCATGGTTAAAAAGCTTGGGATTTAAATCGTGTTGCTATCTGATATTAATTTATTTGATTATCATAATTATTAACTCTCTGTCCCCTAGGTTACTCGGCTAAAAAGCTTAGGATTTAGGGTACGTTGTGATTTGTATTTTGTTATTGTCATTATCATAATCATTTATATTCAGGCCTTTAAATTACTAGGCTATCAAGCTCAAGATTACAGACATATTGTATATTTTATAACAGTTAATTTAATCATAATAATTACAAATTTGCTGACCTCCGGGTTACTGGGTTAAAAAGCTTAAGATTAAGTTTTTGTTTTAGATTTTACAATTTTTTTTTCTAATGTAATCATTAACTCTTTGGCCCTAAAATTACTTGGTTAAAAAGCTCAAGATTAAGGATATTTTGTGGTTTCTATAACAACAAATTTAATTATTATTATTCCAAACTCTCTGGCCACCGGGATACTGGGTTAAAATATTTTGTTTTTAGTTTTAATTAAAATATTATCAACTTTTCTTCGCCTAGGTTACTGTATTGAAAAGCTTTGAATTTATGCTATGTTTTTATTTTTCAAATGATCTTGATTATTATGTTAATTAACTGGCTATCTCCTAGGTCGGACTCAAAAAGCTTGGGATTTAGGTCTTGTTTTTATTTTATATTATTTAATTTAATTTTTATAATTATTATTTCTCTATCACCTAGGTTACTAACTTATTAAGCTTGGGATTTTGGTTATGTTGTTATTATTATTATAATTTATTTGATTAACATACCATCAACTCATTGTACTCCTGTTTACTGGCTTAAAAAGAATGGGACTTAGGTTATATCGATTTTTATATGATAATTTTTTTAATTTGTATATTGTAGATTTGCTGTCCCCTAGGTTATTGGGTTCATAGCTTTGGATTGACGTTATGATGTCATTTTTAACATTTTTTAAATTATTATTATGATTCACTATTTGGCTTTAAAATTACTACGTTAATACGTTTGTCATTAAGGTTATGATCTAATCTTAAAACTATTATATTGATAACCATAATTACGAAATTGTTGTCCCCGGGTTACTGGGTTGAAAAGCTTAGAACTGAGGTTGTGTTGTCATTTTTATAATTTATCTTAATATTATAATCATCAACTCTTTGGCCCTATAATTACTGGATTTAAAAGCTTGAAATTAAGGTCATGTTGTGGTTTTCATAACAATTCATTCGATTATTATAATTACAAACTTGCTGTCCCCCGGGATACTAGGTTAAATAGCTTAGGTCTAGGTTATGTTGTAATTTTCATAATTTTTTTTATCATAATCATTTACTTTTTGGCTTTAAAATGACTAGGACATGAAGCTTAAGATCACAGACATGTTTTGGGTTTTATAGCAATCAATTTAATTATTATAATTACAATCTTACTTATCTCCAGATTACGTGGTTGAAAATCTTAAGATTAAGGTTATGATTTATTTTTATAATGTTTTTTTTATTATCTTTAGTAACTTACTTGCCCTAAAATTACATGGTTAAAAGGCTTGAGATTAGGGATATATAGTGGTTTTTATAACAATAAATTCAATTAGTATAATCACAAACTTGCTGGCTACTGGGATACTAAGCTTGCATTTATGTTATTTAGGTTATATTGATATTTTTATAATTATGTAATCAATTAATATCTTATTAACTTGTTGTCCCCCGAATTACTAGGTTAAAAACTCAGGATTTAGGTTTTGATGTAATTTTTAAAATAATTAGTTAAATAACCATATGATAAACTCTTTTTCTCCTGGGTTACTGGATTTAAAAGCTTGGATTTTAGGTTATGTTCTTTTTTTTATGATAGTTTTTTTTTATTATTATATCATTTAACTGGCTATCCCCTTGGTCTGGGTTAAAATGCTTGGGATTTATGTCTTGTTGTTATTTAATATTAATTTATTCGATTATTATAATTATCAACTCTCTGTCCCCTAACATACTGGGTTGAAATGCTTACAATTAAGAATATGTTGTGTTTTTTGAAACAATTTATGTACATGTTTTAATCACAATATTTCTGTCCCTCATGTTACTGGGTTAAAAAGCTAGAAATTTAGGTTATGGTGCAATTTTTATAACTTTTTCATTTTGATATTCATTAACTCTTGAGCCCTAAAATTACTAGATGAAAAAGCTACAGAATAAGGATATGTCGTGGTTTTTATAACAATTCATTCAATTATTATAATTACAAACTTGCTGTCCTCTGGAATACTAGAATAAAATGTTTAGGATTTAAGTTTAATTTTTTTTTATTATAATAGTTTATTTAGTAACCAAATTATTAACTCTTCTTCTATTAAGTTACGGGGTTAAAAAAGCTTACGACTTAGGTTATGTTATAATCTGTACAATAATTCAATTATTGACATATCATCAAGTTTTTGTTCCCCCGGTCACTAATATAAAAAGCTTATGATATCGCATATGTTGTTATTCTATAATAAGTTCGCTAATTATTATCATGATTAACTTTTTACCTCCTGGATTACAGGGTTAAAAAGGTAGGGATTTAGGTTTTGTTGTTTTTTTTTAGAAATTTTAATAATTATTATATTTATGAGCTATCTGTCCCCTAGGTTACTGGGTAAAAGCTTGGGATATAGTTTATGTTGTTATTTTTATGATGATTCATTTAATTAACATATCGTCGATTCGCTGTCCCCTGAGTTACTGGGTTAAAAACATCAGATTCAGGAAATGTTATAATTCTCATGATAATTTGTTTAATCAACATATTGCTGTCCCCGGGGTTACTGAGTTGGAATGAGATTTTGGTAACGTTACAATTTCCACAGCAATTCGTTTAAGTTCTATATCATTAACTAACTTTCTTCTGAGTTACTAGATTAAGCATGTTAAGATTTAGGATATGTATTTATTTTTATAATAAAGTCTTTTATAATTATATTAATTAACTGGCTGTCTCCAAGGTTACTGGATCGAAGACCTTGGATTTTAGGTTATGTTGTAATTTGTATAGTAATTTTTTTAATCAACATATCATTAACTCGATGTCTTTTGGGTTACTGGGTCAATTGTTCTGAAATTTTGGTGATGTTGTTATTTTATAATTATTTCTTTCAACATTATAATTATTAACTTCCTGTCTTTTAAGTTGATTGGTTAAAAAGGTAGGGATTCATGTTTTGTTTTCATTTTTATAATAATCTGTATAATAATTATTGTTTTGAACTAATCGTCCCCTAGGTTACTGGGTAAAAAAGCTTGGGATTTAAGTGAGGTTGTAATTGTAATATTTATTCGCTCGATTGACGTATCATTAACCTCTTTTTCTCCTGATTTACTGGATTAAAAAGCTTAAGATTTAGATTGTGTATTAATTTTTATAATAATTCATTTATTTAAAATATCATAATCTCACTGTCCCTTGGTTAACTAGGTTAAAAATTTTGGAATTTAGATTATATTAGTATTTTTATAAATATTTATTTGATTAATATATCATTAACTTGCTATCACTTGAGTTACCGGGTTGAAAAACTTAGAATTTAGGTTATGTTGTAATTTTTATATTAATTCTTTTGATTATTTTAATAAAAAACTGGCTATTCCCTAGGTCTGGGTCGAAAAGCTTAGGATTTAAGTGTTTTTGTTATTTGATCTTAATTTATTTGATCAACATAATTATTAAGTCTCTGTTCCCTTGGTTACAGATTTTAAAAGCTTGGGGTTTAGATTTGGATGTAATTATTATAATGATTTATTGAAATAGAATATCATTAACTCGCTGTCCCCTGGGCTACTGGGTTGAAAAACTTAGAATTTTAGTTATGTTGTAATTTTTATAATTTTTTTCATTATTATAATCATTTACTGCTTGGCCCTAAAATTACTGGGTTAAAAAGCTTTAGAATTATGTTAAGTTGTGATTTTTATAACGATCAATTTAATTATTATAATTACAATCTTGCTGCCCTCCGAAGTACTGGGTTAAAATTTTAAGGATTTACGTTATATTTATATTTTTATGATAATTCATCTAATTAACATATTATCATCTCCCTGTCTCCCGGGTTAATGGATTAAAAAGCTTGGGATTCAGGATATGTTGTTAATCTAATAATTTATTTATGATCATAATCATTAACTCTTTGGCTCTAAAATTACCGTGTCAGAAAGCTTGAGATTAAGATTATGTTGTGGTTATTATAAAAATAAATTTATTTATTATAATTACAAACTTGCTGGCCCCCGAGATACTAGGTTGAAATTTTTAGGATTCAGGTTATTATGATATTTTCAAGATAATTCATCTAATAACAATCCTATTATCTTCCTTTCTCCCGGATTAATAGATTAAAAAGCTTGATATTTAGGTTGTGTTGTTATTTTTAAAATAATTTCTTTTAATATTATAATCATTAACACTTTGGCTTCTATGTTACTGGGCTACACAGCTTGAAATTCAGGGCATGTTGTTGTTTTTATAATAATGTATTTACTGATTATAACTATTCACCTGCTATCTCACGGGTAACTGGATTAAAAAGCATAATGTTTAGGTTATGTTGTTGTTTATGTAATAATTTATTTAATTATTATAATTCTAATTTTGCTGTCTCCCAGGTTACCGGGTTGAAAAGCTTAGGATTTAGGTTATGTTGTAATCTGTATAATAATTTATTATTTGACATATCATTAACTTTTTGTCTTCTGGGTCAACGGAATAAAAAGTTTAGGATTTCGCTTATGTTGTTATTTTATAATAATTTCATTGATCATTATAATTATAAAGTTCCTGTGTCCTCGGTCACTAGATTCATAAGCTTGGAATTTTGGTAATGTTGTAATCTTCATAATAATTTGTTTGATTACCATATCATTAACAACCTTTCTTCCAAGTTACTGGATTAAAAATCGTGAGATTTAGGTAATGTATTTGTTTATATATGCTGGGCTTTTCTCTTGACTCGAGGAATTCGGAAGTTACGAAATGAAAAGCCCAGGCGGAAAGAAAATTTGACTTTGCCGGTCGAATTTTCAATTGCAACGTGGAAATTTTTGATATCTTGAAATGAGGTAATTTAGATGGTAAAAAAAATGGCACCTTGCATGCAGCGACCACGACAGAAAATAACTCACTTCGACAGTGAAAGAATTTGCTTTTACAATAATAATCTTTATTCACCAAAGAAATTCTACGGATTTTACAAGAGGCA
>JAPYYV010011232.1:0-11600 GCA_030522625.1 Copidosoma aretas | reverse complement strand
ACCCCGACTCGGTGTATTTCGCTTTTACATGTAGAAATTTTCTACTCTTTCTCGACACTTATTCATTCTCATGCTATTAACCTTACTAGTTAAAATAGCCTCTTTTCTCTTCTCGTGTTGTTCGAGCTCAAGCCATCAATGGACGAAATTACCCTTATACAAAAAATAGTGTAACGCACCGTAATTACATCACTTAGTTTGTCCTATATTACTTGAATAACTCTTTTAAGTACGCGTCTTTATTCAAGTCACGACTCATGCAACTCGTGTTATCTCTGGTGCAACAAGGGAAAGAAGCGAGGAAGCTCGAAATTTCACTATATACATGTATATGGAAAGCACTACTCTTGAAGAAAGAAAAGAAAAAAAAAGAAAGGCCGATGCGTGTTGTCGCGAAAATAGAACACGTCTTTTCCCGGAAGATGCCAAGCGCCTCATCCGGCTCGCATCAAACAGCTGCAATGGCCCCGAATATATACACCCATATATATATACACCCATACTCTTGTCTGTCTCTGAGCTCGACCTGCACGTCGGCCTCTTTCTCGAGTCCTACGCTATCTCTCAACACTATCATATTTCGCACTGCGTACTAGCTATTCTAGTCTTATAATTATGCACTTTACTTACTTCGACAGATCTCTCTTTCTCCTCACTCTTGTCCCGGCGATCACCGCCGTCCCTCACCACATGCTGGCCGATAACCTTTTGGATTGAAGATGGAAATGCAAGAAAGTGTTTGTTGACGTGGTGAATGAATAGCCGGACATGGATTTCACTTCAAAGTTCTTTTATATAACTCGTTCTCTTTATACGGTAAAACTTACTCCTGCAAGCTATATTACACTATTATTATTGATACAAGCGGTTTTACTGAGTGTAGGCCTAGAACTACAGTAGTTCTCGAGTCGGCCTTGCTCTCAAAGCCTCACTTACAACAATAACCACTTCCTGTGTCTTCGTATCGGCTTCCTGCGTATTCATGGTGTCTTTTGTAAAGGGTTAAAATTTGTTTAAAATCAGCAAAAAAATTTTCAATGCAAAAAACTCTTCTGGTATTCAGAGTAAGCTACTTCAGTCAAAGTAAACGATGATAATGCTTTGTACAATTCGGATCCAGTAGCTGAAACAAAAATATCTAATGTAACACCTTGTGATGTTACAGAATTGCTTGGTTGTATTTCATCAATATTTGAAGTGGAAGAACTAGTGGCCAAACATTTAATATAGGCAATGGCATTAGAATTCCAGGAATTAAGACCACAGGCTTTGAACCCACTTTCCACCGCTGTACCATTTGAAGAAAATTTTTTACAGCAATTTTTTAAAATAGATGCCATTTTCTCCAAAGCCATGACCTCAGTGGGATTCTCTTGTCTCCATTCAAGTACACTCTTTTTCCACATGTTTTTCAGTGGTTTAAATGCTAAAGTATCAGCTGGTTGGAGAATATGGGTTGTAATGGGGTACAGACAGAGAAAAATAATATTTAATTTAGAACACAATTCATTAACTTTACATGTAAGATGACTACCATGACCACCTACAAACAATATAACAGACAGCATGATATTTTCTATTAACAAGTAGGGATGAAATATATTTTCAAGGTGTTCACAGAAAAGCTCATTACTCATCCATCCACTTGGCGTCACACCAATTTCCCATTCATCTGGCACTGATTTTGCAACAGCACTAGGTAACCGTGTATAAGGAAAAACCATCATTGGAGGAATGGTGGTACCATTTGCACTGAAGGTAAACAAAACAGTAAAATGTAGTTTTTCATTCCCTTTTTCTATTTCATAAACATTTTTGGCTCCACCTGGATTTTCTTTAGATAAGTAATTGTTAATCTCGTGGAACCAATTCCTCAAGTTTTGCTCGGAGACACAAGAGCTAACAGAAGTGATTCCTTCAGAGAAACGCTTAGTTATACATGGGTGTCTATTGAGGAAGCTCTTGTACCAACCATCTCCAGGAACATTATTTTTGAACGGAGTCTCTATGGTGCTTTGATCAAGATATTGCTTTACGCATGCAAAGACCTTTTCTTTTCGTCAAGGAAATCCTCTTTCCTGGCATTTCATGATTCAATCCTCTATGTCCTGCTTTGCTTCTATGCCAAGTGCGGGTTTTGGACCAGGAGTAGTCCTGACATCAGGTTTTCTTATTCGAAAAATTATGGTGCTTCAAGGTATGCCGTAGATTTTAGATGCTTCTTGTTCCGATAATTCTTTTTTAATAGCACTTGAGGCTTTTAAAATATGTTCTTCTGTATAAACTTTATTATAATACGCTCTCTTTTTACTTTAGGCATTGTTACAGTAACTCAAGCTGTTTGTAAACAAGCCTAACCTACACAGTTGTTTTATCGTGTTTTTAACATTTAACATCACTTCATTAGGTACACGACCTATAAGTAGTTACATATTATTAGAATCACTTTAATAAGATCAGTATAAAATTAGTGTCATTTATTAACACACGTAGATTTATTAATAATTATGAATAAGTGCCTACCTCGACGTTTGACGTTATAAGCACCATGTAAATTAGTGTGTTTATGTATATAGCACACAGTTGAATAATTGACCTAGAGGTCAATCACTATGGATTTAAACTTTTTAAAATAGATGTTATTAACCCCCTCTACCCCTGTACTTTGTTCATATACTCAATTAATTAATCATATAGATGTTGTTCGAGCGCTTTGTAATACCCTTTCCAGGTAAGAAAGCTCTCTGTGCGTGCGACCGAGGTACCTCGCGTATTTGCGCTAGTATAAATTTCATTGTTTGCGTCCGTTGCGCGTTGTAAGTGCGAGCATGCGCTCAAAAAACCTGTAATCGTTTGCTGATTTATGTATATTCCTTCATTATTACTGTTTCTGTTGGGTCATTATTAATCTCTTTGTACTATCCAAAATCTTTATTCTTTTTTGTCCAAAAGATCCGCACTCACTCATCCTATCCTGATATATAATTTTTCACCTTTATAAATTACGATAATTTCTAGTGATTGTCACGCTGCGGCCGTTGGCGATTGGATTAATTGGGTTAAATTCATGGTGCCCCGGGTGAGAAGTGCGTGTCCCCTTTGGACTAGCTTTAGTAAATTGCGTATTTTATCTTGCATTTCATTGCACAGAAATGTGTGTGAAAGGGGCTTGTTTTGAGTCGCTGGGCGTGCGTCGGGTGGCTTCGGGCTACACGTATACGATCGTATCGTGTCGTAGCATGTCCTTTGTTTACATCGCGGCCGGAGGGCATAGCGCAGTTTGCGTGCGCATGCCGGCTTGACGTCAGCCTTCGTTTGTTTCTTGCCTCGAGTTTCGCTTAGCAACGCGTCGTGACTAGTCTAGTTTCCTATTATTGAAATACATTGCTGTTTGTTAGTAAGCTTGTCGGAAGTTGAAAACGACGTGCACGATGGCACCCTTAGATCTGAGGAGGCTGACGTCGATGCAGTCGTCTCGCGAGGCAGAAATAAAAAGCATTTGCGAGCGTTTAGCTGCAAGACCGCGTAAGTCGCTTACCCGGGATATTGTGCGGGCTCTGCTCGATGCCATCAAGGAGGTATGGACAGAGGTGCGTAAAACTAATGCTGACATAATTGTTCGAGACGATTTCGAGGCTGACGCGGTTATTACGGAGAAATGGTTCAAGCGTATACAGGAAAATTACGAGGACGCGTTGGACGAGATGCTCATGATGCTTGCCCCGTTCGAGAGGGACACCGATAGTAGCGTCTCGGACGCTGGCGCTGAATCGCACGTCGCGAGGCTGCCTCAACTCTCTTTACCTACCTTTTCGGGTGAATACGAGGAGTCAGCTAGCTACTGCGATCTTTTTATTTTGCTAGTACATAATAACTCCCGTTTATCGGGCGTGACGATGCTTCAATACTTAAAAGTATGCTTAACGGGTAGTGCCGCAGAGCTCGTTAGGGACGTGTCGACTACGAACTTGAACTACTCGGGCATTTGGCGCGCGTTAAAGGCTTGGTACAACAACCTGCGCTTAATAGTCAACAAGCTACTTGGTCGTTCATGGAGATTCCCTGCATGAAAAGGGAGTCAGCTGTAGAGATGCGTGCCTTCGTCGATGAGGCGCAGCGAATTGTACGGGCTGTAGAAAATTTATAATTACCGGTCAAACACTGGGATGTTTGGTTAGTATTTCTATTGTCGGATCGGTTAGGCACGGAGTCGCGAAAATTATGGGAGGCTGAACTCAGTGCCAAGGAGTTAGAGGTCGGAATAAAGAAAAGCCGTGACGGATCGGACGCACTTAGAACACAGCCAAAATATTTTGACCTTATGCGATTTCTAGAAAAGAGAGCTCAAGCTCTTGGCATGATCTCCACGGATCGAAGGGCCGAAAAGAGGCCGGCTTCTGGCCCGGTGTTGTCAAAACCCTTTCACACCAGCATATGTCTCAGCAGCCATCGCCTTTGAAGTACCTCTTGTGCTCTGCTATGCATTCACTTTGGAGGTGCGGTAAATTTAAAGATAAGTCTCCTCACGATACTTTCTCGACAGCACGTCACCTGCAGCTTTGCTTTAACTGTCTTGGGTCGCATAAAGCCAACGCGTGCCCTTCCGCCGGGCGTTGCAATGTTTGTGAGGGTAAGCACCACACTCTGCTTCATATCAAGCCCTTCGCAGAACCCGAGCCACAGCAACTGGACGGTTTTTGACAACAGAGGGCAAGTGACGGTGGGAGCGAGAACGTGAACTTCGGCGTAGCTGCAATAATACTACACGCCCCTACGATAGCGATTCCACAGCGCAGAATCCTTTTAGCTACGTTAAAAGTAAAGGTGTAGGGTCCGGACAGAGTTAGTACAGTCGCTTGCGCTCTTTTGGATCAGGGCTCCGAGGAATCCTTTATTTCGGAATCGGTCGTGCAGCTGCTGGGCCTTTAGAAGGAGCAGGCCTGTGTCGCCCTGAGTGGCGGAGTCAGTTCGGCAGTACTGCGCTTGCAAGTACGCAATTCGTTTTACAGTCTTCGATCGACTCGAACTTCAGATTTCAGGTAAACGCGCTTGTCCTCCCTCGTCTCACTACGCTGCTACCGACAAAAAGCATCACTGAGTTAGACTTCGGACTTTTTGCCGGACTTAAACTTGCTGATCCGGAATTTCTTACTTCTAAGAAAATTGATTTGATTTTGGGCGCTGAAGTTTACGGGCAGTTATTACGTTCGGTTTGGGTTTGGAGAGATTTCCTCCCTCGCGGCTCGTCGCGCAGAAAACGGCCCTCGGATGGATTGTCTCGGGCGGGTTGTTCGATGAGGGCTCACGGCGGGCGGAGTAAGATGAATCTGGGGCAATTGTACAGGCTCTGCACTGTGCCACATTAGATGAATTAGATCGGTCGCTGGAACGATTTTGGAGGCTAGAGGACTTGCCGATGCCACGAGGTAAAATGAAGCTCGAGGACGAGGCTTGCGAGAGGCACTTGACGGAGACGCATGGGCGCGACGCAGATGGAAGATACGTAGTAGGGCTGCCACTGAAAACAGAGTTGCCTTGCTAGGCAGCTGAGACCAGGCGAATGGCAGTCGGTTCTCTTTCCTCTTTGCATCGTCGTCTTACGCGCGATAAATAATTTGCGCAGGCTTATAAAGAATTTATGTCAGATTATGAACGATTGGGACATATGACGCGGGTTCTAGACTCTGAATTACAGAACGATAAGGCATGGTACTTGCCTCACCATGCCGTAGTGCAGTCATCACTGAATAATTAGGAACTTAGAGTAATTAGTAGTCTTTGACGCTTTACGACGAACTCGAGACGGAACTAGCCTCAACGAATTCCTGCACACAGGTGCTCCTCTCCAACGAGACCTTTCCTTAATCTTGTTGAATTGGCACCGATACTTAAATGTGTTTACCGCGGATATCGTGAAAATGTTTTGGTAGATTTTCGTGCAGCCAAAAGATCAGGAGCAGCAAAGAATCGTATAGGCACCAACTGCGGATTCCAAACCGCTGAATTATCGTCTAACTACGGTGACCTACGGGACAGCGTGCGCTTCCTTTTAAGCGATTCGCTCCTTACTTCAGTTAGGGAAGGACGAGGGCTCGCGGTTTCCGCTGGGGGCTGCATGTATTAGCAGCGGGACATATGTCGACGATACTTTTGCTGGAGCTGACGAGCTACAGACGTGCAAAAGAGAATCGAACTCGTTAAACTTTTAAGTGCCGCGGGAATACCTCTCGATAAATAGTCTGCTAATCACCCGAAGCTGATTCCCTCTCAAGTACAACGGGAGACTGTGGAGCAAATAGATGAAGACCAGTCAGTTAAAACCCTCGGCTTTCATTAGAGTCCGGTACACGACCTATTTAGATTTAGCGGTAGAGACGTCGTAGAGTTGTCAGAAGCTTCAACAAACCGTACTATTCTCTCGAGCACTGCTCAGCTGTTCGATCCACTTGGTTGGCTGTCTCCAGTAACAGCGACGGCAAAAATTGTAATGCAGGATTTATGGATCCAGAAATGTGATTGGGATTCCCCTCTGCCGGCAGAGATTCACGAGCGATGGTACGAGAGCTGCAAGTCGTTAGCCAACTTGTCATCATTGGCCATTGATAGATGGTTGGGAGTCACGGGTGACTACTCACTGCAGATTCACGGTTTCACCGATGCGTCGCACAGTGGTGCAAAAAGGACTTTTTTGGTTAAAAAGTCTGCCTACTCCGCAAATCTTAACCGTATTTGAAGACTTTTTTTTAAATATAGGTGAAATCCTAGGGTTTGACAAGTCATAGCCACTTTTTGGTGAAAGTGCAACATAACCTCAAAAAACCATGCGGTACCCAGAAAAAGGAAAGTATTAAAAAGATCCTTAATAAAAATCGCACTATTTCGTGTTTTTCATGTAACGTTGTTATAAGAAAATATTTGGGGCTAGTTCTTCAGACCTTGATAGATTTTACAGACAAAAGTGTATCAAACATAACTTATAAGTGTACTATTTTTCGCCTTAACAAGCGTATATTCCACAATTTTATCATTTTGTTAACAAGATTTGCATTAAAAATATAATAGAATCCTAGACTTCGACGAGTCACTAGCACTTTCTTGTTTAACTGCAACATAACCTCAAAAAACCATGTTTTAGCCAGAAAAATGAAAGTGATGAAAAGATCCTTAAAAAAAACGTACTATTTCGTGTTTTTCATGTATCGTTGTTATAAGAAAATATTTAGGGCTAGTTCTTGAGACCTTGGTAGATTTTACAGACTAGAGTGTATCAAACATAACCTATGGAAGCAATATACAACGTTGCCGTTTAGGGCAAGTGCCGGGAAAGAATCATATTTACTTGGTTGTACATCACCTGTCTATTTTTATACTCAGTTTTAAACGCGTAGCTCTAAGAAGTTTTGTACATCCGAGGCACTCTATATCTGTCGGAATATAACTTGTTAGGTGACAGTAAGTCTTTACAATCTTATAGGTTACAAGGCATCATTGTCCGTATGTTGACAAATCGTTCAGACCGATATAAAGTTCTCGTTAAGTTGATCGCTTATGTGAGAAAGTTACATTTTCTTAAAACGGTCTCGGTTTTCGCGTGGTCAGACAGCCAGATTGTGCTTACGTGGATGCGCAAGCAACCGTGTTCTTGGAAGAATTTCGTCGCAAATAGAGTGTCGTTTATCCAGACGGAGTTGCCCTCGGCAACTTGGGCACACGTGCCGACCAAAGAAAGCCCGGTGGACTTAGCAACGCGCGGAGCTAGCCCCTTGGAGTCAGCAGAGCAAAGATTATGGTGGTACGGGCCTTAATGGCTCGCCGAAGCTTTGGAGCAGTGGCCAAGGGCAGCAGAGAGGAGTAAAGTTGTGCACGTTCATCGGTTATCGTCGGAGGCTGATTTGCTGATGCGATTCTGTTCTCTGACTCGTTTCATCCGTGTCGTCGCGTACTGTAGACGTCCGCTTCTTAATTTTCGTAGAGGTAGTGAAGGAGAGGATCCGCTTCCTTCGTTTCATACGTCACTTGAGCTCAACGATGCGCGTAAAATTGTTATGCGCATATCGCAAGCGAATAGATTTTCTGAGGAGCTGCAATTGCTAAGGAAAGGCAAGAGGGTGTCTAAACATGGCCGGCTTAGCAAGCTCAACCCGTTTCTCGATAAGGAGGGGATATTACGGGTGGGAGGACGGCTAGAGCATTCCAATCTTTCTTTGATAGTAAGCATCCACCGATTTTGGCGAAGAACTCTTACCTCAGTCTCGTGTTTGCGCGTTTCGCCAATCGATATTGTCTGCACAAGGGGGCCCACTTTGACCTCCATTATGTTAAAGCAGAAAGTTTGGATTTTGGGGAAAACAAAGTAAGTAAAGTCGGTGGTCCATAACTGCATGACCTGTCAGAGTGTCAAACCGCAGTCGGATCAATAATTGATGGGCGAGCTTCCAGCCGATCGCGTCACCGCAGGCAGACCCTTTTCAGTCACCGGATTTGACTACGCGGGTCTGATCCAGGTACATACCACGAAGGGCCTTGGGCACAAGTCATACAAAGGTTATATAGTAGTTTTTGTGTGCTCTTACACGCGAGCTATCCATCTTGAACTTGCCAGCGATCCGACTTCAGCCTCGTTTCTCAGCGCGTATCGACGATTTGTAGGTCGGCGGGGAATGAGCCAAAAACTGTATAGCGATAACGCCACTAATTTTCATGGGGCTGACAAAGAACTAGCAGCAATGTTTTAACGCGCGTCCTATTCTTTCAATAAAGTCGCCCCTATTCTCGCGAATGACGGGACAGACTGGAGTTTCATTCCTCCTAGCGCTCCCCATTATGGCGGATTGTGGGTGGCGGGAATTAAGTCAGTAAAACATCACTTAACAAGGGTAGTGGGTGAACATACTCTCACATTCGAAGAATTGTCGACTGTCCTGGTTGAAATCAAGGCATGTCTTAATTCGTGACTGTTGGGAGCTTTGAACGGAGATGTGGACGACTTACAGGCCCTTACGCCTTCTCATTTCTTGAACGGTTGTACATCGACTCTGCTTCCCGATACCAACTTACCTGATGCATCGCAAAATCGACTAGATCGCTTTCAATTGATGCAGAGAATCCGAAATTTATTTTGGTTGCGTTGGTCCTCCAAATATCTGCTCCATCTGCAACAGCGAGAGAAGTGGAAAGAGCCGACAGATAATTTCTCCGTAGGCCGGCTAGTCGTGGTAAAAGATGATCGCTACCCTCCTTTAAAGTGGCCGTTAGGTAGAGTAGTCAAGGTAAATCCAGGTCCTGACAATCTTGTTAGAGTAGTCACGGTAAAGACTGCTTTGACGTCCCTCACGTCCCTTCGTCGTCATATATCCCGTCTATGCCCTTTGTAAGGGAAGGTGCGGCATCGTGGGCACCATAAGTTTGATACTTAATTGTAACAACATAATTCATGATAAAGTAAACTACAAAGTGTAGGCAGCTAGGTTAGTGTCTGAATAATACATTACAAATGTCACGAATATTTTATTTAACGTGCTGAAGTCATTATAAAGCAGAAAATAAAAACAACAAAAGTGACCGCCAGTGCCTCACTAGTGAGGCATCAATAGGCAGGGGGAGGGGTGGGCATGATGAACACGGATCGAGGTAAATGAACCGAGTACATTCGTAAAGCCAAAATTTTTTCATTTCAAAATAATATTGTCAGAGAATTAAGTAATTCTTTTAAAATTACTCAAACAATTAATTAAATGAAAAAGAAAAGGGGACAAATAACATTAGGAGTACAAAATTTTTAATGAATATAATAATGTTATTGCTGAAGTGCAATATACATTTCTTATTATTCTATGCATAAAATTATTTGATAAACTTATAACATCACGAAGATTGACATAAAACAGGTATAATTGTAAGTGTCATTTTAAATCCTGGTGCTGCAATGAGGTTAAGTATTTATTATGACTAACATTTAATTAAATGCAATATTTGAAATCATCATAAGTTTACCTTCTTTCTTTGTACTATCTTGCGACAACGATTCAGAATGTTTCCGTTGCAAGGTTGTCTTGAGAACGCCGAAACTGGCAGCACAATTTTTTATGGACTTTCCATCGTTGATAGACTCAATCGCAAGTCTTACGTACTCTTCGTACCAATCTCTCCTTACAGTCTTTTTTTGGTAATAGCAAACCATTGTTTAGCTAAAATTATGTTATTCGAACTACATAAGTATTCGTCGGTAGGTACACTAGGCCGGTTCTAGCCCACTTTTCTGGCAGTCCGACAAGTGCCGGATTTCCCCTGCCCAGCAGCCAGACTCCCTCGTACTATAGCACGAGCTCCTACTCGGGTTTCCCCTACTAGTACCGGATTATCCAAGATCTCTACTCTACCGGTTTTAGCCCTACTCATTATCCACAAGCACTATTATCGACCGTGCTCAACCTCGTGCTATATTATCGACAGTGCTGAACCTCGTCCTATTATAGGAGCAAACGCTTACTTCAGCCTTTCTCCTGCTTACTCCGGCAGCCTAACTCCGGATCCCCATGCCGTCGAATGTATGATTGAGTCAGTGCTATAGTACGAGCTCCCTCCGGATCCCCGATCACGCGATCTGAAGGTAAATAGCTCAGCTACATTATCGGCCTATGGTCTCTGCCTTACCTAGATGCGCGAAGTCTAAGGTCCAAAAATTTGATGATACAGTTGTACAATCATCATTAAATATGCTCGAGACGCACTCCCCAGAAATATGATGTGCTTGCTCTCTCCAATGTATTACTTTTTACACTCAATACTATGCCTGGTCCGTCTTATCAATACACGTATCGAATGATGCTGGCTTTGTCGACTCAAGTGCTGAGAGGCGAAAGTTTCTGGGGATACGTCATCGTGGAGGATGTTGTCGAGGCGGGCAAGAGAGCGAATAAGAGGAGGTTGCAAAGGTTAGACGAGTCATCATGTTGTCGAGGCGGGCAAGAGAAAGAGAGAGAGAGAGAGAATATTAGGACGGGATGTATGCGGTGAGGAACAGCGCAACTCTAATCGACTCTAATCCCCCGTACTGTTCGAGACGCCCGCTCTCTTATCAGCGTAGGTATTTCTCTCATCTTCGACATGGTCTTTCTATGCATGCTTACTCAAACATATTTATTTCAATTGGAGCGAGAGATATGATTAGCAGAGGCAAGCGCATTTTGTATACAACGCTCGGCACGAGTGACACGATGCTCATACCTCTTCTCTTTTAAGCATTATAATATTCTGGCGTAGGGTTTATATTAGCGGATGTGAACGCATATCGAATAATGCGAGACACGGGCTATACGCACGCTAGCTCTCTTATTACGAAAATTATAAATTTAATATCCCAAAGCTGGCCCACTCTTTAACACAGCACCGTGCATATTGATAAAGACTGTTGAATTGTAAGTGTAGCTGCAATTGCATCAGTTCTAGTAAGTCCGTCGACGAGTGCAATCATCTCGTGCATAAACTCTTACCATCGAAGAAACTCTTGTAATCTCTAGAATCCTAGCAAAAAAAGCCAACACCAAGGAACGTCTCTTAAGAGAATTATAGCAACCAATCAGGGAGCTCCATTACGGTTG
>JAPYYV010011231.1:0-10887 GCA_030522625.1 Copidosoma aretas | reverse complement strand
AAAAATGTCTTTGCAATAATAAGCAAGAAATATTTGTTCAGCCGACAACTTGCGAGCTTGCAAAAAGCCTAGATTACAGTTATCATAACTACCCGAAACTCTGAATTCTGGGCTGTGAAAATAGAACTCGCTATTCACATTCAACTCCTCTAGATAATTGTAAATACTATAATGCTATTTGATTATAATTTGACGAGTCTCTGATCCTATTGAACAGCGAAAAATCCTTCATTTCAATGGTGAAAACCACGTAACAATATGTGATCTTTAAAAAAGTCCAAACTTACATCGTTTACCTCCCTATTTCTACATAAATAACTTTATAAAAGCTGTAATCACTGTTTTGGCACCTTTCACAAAGTTCTTTATGCATAGTTTTTATTTTATCGTTTCATTTTGAAATCTTGAATGGGATTATATTATGTAATGACATATTATGCTGGCAACACAATTTTGTTTTCACCGCTAGTTCGCGACCTTTGCTGAAATCCTAATTATGAAGATTTTATCACAACTAGATAGTTGAAATCCTGAGGGATGGAAGAGATAATTGTACATCCAGAATATCGAAATCCAAGCAGTTATGTTCTAGAGAATTTGCGGTCAGCTCTTGGTTAAATTTTTTTATGTAGATGTTTAAACATCTATTTGATTTGCGGCACACTGGTCGGTGCGATAGCTCGCCCCCTCCCCCCTTTTGGATGTCTAGGCTCTAGGTTATTTCATCGTAATAATCCCTAATCTCTTTACGTTGATCCTGCTGTTAGCAATCATACTACGTGAAATTCCTTGTTGTTACGTATGAGGTTCTAAGATTAAAAATTGTTGGTTTGTTTGTTTCTTGCCAATAGATTTTTAATCTTTACTACAGTACCATTGCAATAATTAATTCTATGATTTTTCATGTAATAGAGAAAGTTTAAATGGTATTAATAGATTTTTTAATTTGAGATAAAGCTTGATAGAAACAAAATATATATTTGTTAAAGCTATGATATTTGTATTAATCCAAAATTCTTACATTAGAAAGCTTTATCTAATGCAATTGAATTTTAGTGATCTCTATAAAAAAGTTTGTCAAAGTAAAATAAAACTGCTTATGATTTTCTGTAATTACTAATAAATGTATGTGATGAACAAGAAAGAGAGCATTGTAAGAATAAAAAATATTGTGCTAATACAAAACACTGTCATCGATACAAGCGCACGATATTAAACGTTTGGAGAATTATAATTATGGTATTTATGATGTGGTTCATCGGCAAAATTCGAAAAAAATCATGTGAGTCTTTATCAAAACTGACCCACTTCTTTTTTTATCTGCTTACAAATCGTAAAGTTGATCAATCTACAATTATATTTAAATAAAGCTCTTAGTGAATTAATTATAGGTACTATGCTTTTCTTTGTCCGATCAAACAGCATTAATAAACGTTATTTATGTAATCATTATTATGCTTTTATATTATCCATCATTCTCTTCAATAAATCCGGAATGACTATTGTATAATTTCGCCAATTACGAATTCTATTAAACATGAACCGAATTCAAACAGTTTTGCAAAGTACAGTTAAAAATGTTCGAAGTATTTAATCAGTATGCAATAAATGACCACACATAAAAAAATATATTCTACCAATTATTTTTCCTCTATTGCGAAGAATGTTATTTACTTTATGAAATAATATTGAAAACCTATTATTTATTAATTCAAATAGAAAGAAAATTACCAATTTTAACTTCTTACTAAAAAAATGATCTCTTTTATATAGAATTCAATAATGTAAAAATCAGAGTACGCTAAATACTGTTTTTCGTTAAAATCCAACTATAACTGTCGTTAGGGGCTGCCTTTAATTCATAATTGATACAAGATATTATTATTGGACGGTCCGAGATGTATAATAAAAACCATTTCTTTCAGTACTTTTTGAGGTGGCGAAAATGTGATATTATGTTTCCTGAGAGCTGCTTACCGCTCCACAATGGTTTTATATAATTTACCTGCAGAAAAAATCAATAAAAAATCTTTTATCGAGTAAACAATCTTAAATATAAATTTTAACTTTTCATTATAATAGCTTATATGTTTTTATGTCCTAAGTTAAAATTTAAAAGGAAATCGTGGTAAATAAAAACACTAAGGTTTCTCTGTAAAACAAAGATTGTAATTATTATTAGATATACTTTCTCATTGACAATATTTACAATGATCACACTCCTTACCTGTAATACAAAGAAACGACATTTAACGTTAACTATTTACTGTTCTTTCTTTTACAGTTATATGGCTTAAACTACAATAATTGATCCTGCACTGTGCTTAGTGGAATTGCCTCTGCATGCTCGCATTTAACCAATATAACATCATATTGTACAAAGAGATGTTACCGACACTTGTAGTGGGGCGGGGAAATACAAATCATGCTAAGGAAGTATACTTTCTTACATCCCCCTCCCCCCACAAAAGATACAAATTTAATCATTTTTGTCCAACGTACAGTCGATATATGGTTTATCCAACAGCAGTTGTAGAATGTTCACTTTCTCCTTTTCTTCGGTAACTATCATTCTGTTACACTCATCTTCAAAGCACGATATCCATTAAAAAGCATTAATATTTCTGTTCGTAAATTTATCGATTTACAACTGATCTGCTATTTTGGCCGTACTTTTATGATTATTTCGTTGAGTTTTAACTAGTTTTTCGAAAATCTAAACTAAAGAAATTTTCTCTGTGCTTGGTTTAGCATTTTGCTTATCTTCATTCGTAATATCTTTCAAATACGTATCATTGAACTGTTTATTTCTACCATCGTTTACGTACGTATTTTCTATTTTCTCTGATAATGTTATCCAAAACTCCTCGTTTGATGTCTTGTAGTTAGTAAATTTTTTAACTTGTTAAATGCTAGTGTGGTAACCAGTTCTTTGTGTAGTCTTGCTGTTTAAAATTGTATCGGTATACTAAATATCTGATTGTCTGGCATTTTGATTGAGGTTATACACATGACATTTGATTTTTCATCTACACTTGCTTTTAAAGTAAAAGTATATTTCAACTTTTGCATCGTGACCACTAGTTAATTCTTTTTTTGAAACAAGAATGTTTTTTTATAATGTACTAAGTTGAAATTTAATAGGAAATCGTGGCAAATAAGAATACCAAGGTTTCTCTGTAAAACGGAGATTGTATTAATTATTACACATACTTTTATATTTACAATATTTACAATCATCACACTTCTTACCTGTAAAACAAAGAAACAAATTTCCATTTTAATTATTTACCGTTCTCTCTTTAAAAGTTATATTGTTTACACTATAAAAATTGATCCTGCACTGTGCTTAGTCAAATTGCCTCTGTATGCTCGCGTCATACCGTTTTAATATCATACTGTACAAAGAGATGTTACCGACACTCGTAGCGGGGCGAGGAAATACAAATCATACTAAGGATGTATACTTTCTCACATATATACATAAATATGGCATTAACACTGAATAGCTAGTAATAGTCAGTTTTATTAAGGTCCTTAATCAATATGATTCATTAATGGATAAAAAAAAGGGAATGCTGCTGTACTATAGTGTACAAGCACACTAAGTGCCTTTTTGCAAGGATGTATCTGTAGTTTCACTTTTAACTCATTTGTCTATTGATTAACACTATTGATGTGTAATATTCTGATACGATATATCATTTATAATATACATATAATATTTCTGCTTTATATCAATATTAATAAGATTTTTAGAAAATTGCACACATTAACTTAATTTCATAAAGATTCTATTGTCTTATCGCAATTCAGTATTAATGCCACACACACACATACAGACACAAATATATGTATATTTTTCTATATATATTTCATTAGTGTGGGGTGGAAGTGATGGCCTACCCAGGCCCCACTACTTGACCCCACTTACTTATTTTTCCAAAAATTCACAGGTTTTGATAGAAACACCCGATCACGATGAAAAAAATTACACATATAGCCTAATACCTGTAGACTATAAGAAAAACGGTCTAAAGTGAAATTAAAAGTTTTAAGGGTGGAAAAAAAGACCCAATTAAACCCTCTACAAGCGTTTTTGTAGAAAACAATGATGTTGTTATTAATTTTTATCATAACTCGTTAAATATTCGTGACCCTAAACCGGAAATGTTTATGTTATAATACTGATTTTTTTTTACTTTTGATCTAGTACTACACATGTAATTTGTCATGCTTTCTTTAACAATTTAATCTCCTTATCTGAGACTAGAGCTTCTAAAATAAGGTGGTTTTAGAAAATTCCAACAATTCTAGGGGATTGGAGGTTATTCCAGGATATAATAAGAATCGAATTAAAATCCAACATGTTCCAGGTTTTACAAGGGAAGTGGATACCCTGTATTTACAAGTCAATTAAAAAAACATTTTCGCACGTTATTTAGTAGTCAACATCCTCTTGAAAAATATAATCTTAGAATACTTATTTTTCCTCTTCTTCTGTTTCTCTTTGTCCTTCCTATTCTGCTTCTTCTTTTTCTCCTTCTTCTATATCTTCTTTGTTGTTGTAAAATGAAAGAAATAACAAATTTACTTCTCCAACCAATATTCAATGATAACTGTTTTTTTATAATCAATGTATATGCTTCTTTATTAAAAATCTCATTTTTTCTGAAATAGTGATCTCCGTATGTTATTTTAATCGTAAGTCAATATGTAACATCGAAATCTTGGGATCTCTTCGGTACAGTGCCCGTCTAACCGCATCGCCAAGTGGAGCTTCTCTACTACCTTGCCTGAAATAATAAATGAAACTTTTGCGTAAATGTTTGTGCATGGACTCCTTAGCGTCTTCCGCGAGGAAAGCAAACGGCAACAAAAAATGACTGGCTATTGGAAACCCATGAGCTAGCAACTTATGCAAAGTCGGACTCATTCTAGCCCATGGGTACAAATCGTAATGTAATTTGTAAGCCTCCCAGCAAAAAAGTTTAAGCTTATCAAGGTCAACTTTTTTTTATTTTAAGAAGAGCGATAGAATAAGTATAAGATTCTCAACTAATTTTAAGTCTAATTGAAGAGACATAGCTAACTTAGCTGGGTCACTTAAACATTTCCTTGCTAAGTTACCAGTGTTACTAGTATCACAGCTTTGTACAACTTGATCCACTCGGATGTGAAAATGTTTCAGTCAACTCTTTTCAACGTCTCTATTTCTCCATTAAATATTATCTATTAATAATCATAAAAATTTATATTTTAATCCTTTTTAATTAAGTATTTCATGATAATTTTTAATGAAAACAGTAATTTAAAGTAGAAACATATAAAAGAATAATACAAATAATGTACTTAATGTAAATGATACGATTATATATAAAAAACCAAAGAAAATGCAATGATTCAGTACTCTAAGCACGAAATTTAGAAAAATAGAAGTAATTGAAATAGATTATTGTCCGCAACATATTAGAAACGAGTCCAGCTTGTAGAAAACGTCTTATTATTATACTGTCATGATAATAAATTTGAAAAACGATCGCAGAATTTGAGCCATCCTATCCTTAATGGTTCATATCAAACGAAAACCAGTTGAATGAAAGCGTATTTACATATTCTATTGTTTTAGAAGCATTGTTTTACATAAAAGTTTATTTTATTTCAAAGAACATACCTTTATTTTTATCTGTCGTATTCCAAGAAGGTGAATTGGATGTTTGCTTGCAGAAAACGTGTAGTAAATGATTCAAAGTATTTATTCTGCAATGCAGCAAACCAAGACTACATAGTAATGAATCTTTATTTGAATTTAAGTCGTTTAAATTGTCTTTTTCTCTTTTAAATTGTCGACTTGAGCAGAGAGACATTGGACATCTGCATGTGGCTGGGTTACCAACAATCGCATTTACACATTTTCCGTCAAGCATTGTAACAGTAACACTATGAACTACCTTGGCAGTTTTATTATTAGAGAGTTAAAACTCGTCGTTGTTAGTGAATGAATCTCATCTTTTATTCTATTGTACTCTCGTATCGTAGTTGCTTTGTCTTCTTTTTTCATGGCAATCCTTCAAGGCCTGCAAAATCTCGTACACTTATCTCCAACTAAAAGAAATATACTAATGCTTCTAGAACTTAGACAGTGTATGAGACGACGATGGCCCCAGTCTAAATAGACTATACTGTAAAACTTTGTTACTTAATAAAATGCTTCAAATATTTATTCTTGTTACCAAGTTAAATTGTGTAAACGTTTTAATTCGTTATGGGAATTTGATGCTATGCAACTATCTAAAAATTGTCTAAACAGTTGTTAACTCGTACAAATAACGTAGTATACATACTAAAGTTTATTTTAATAATTCATCGCATTATTGTAAATACGTGAATAATCATGATTTAATTAAATTAAGCTATAACACATTTCACACGTTAAAAAAAACGCCTGAAGTGCTTAAAATTTGCTTAAATTAACGGATAAAGTGCACGATTTTCATTCGAAATGCCTTTAACGTTTTATTTTTCAATGATTGACTTCTTTATTTTTTGGTAGGTGAATATAAAATTAAAAATGTATAATTTTCTGGAAAGTAATACACGGAGAAAAAAGTAGGAGAGCATAGCTCCCCCGAAAAAGCTCTTCAGTACCAAACAGCAGGACTGCTGATCTCCGCTCGAGTGGGGCAGCTGCTGTCCCACTTGTAAGAGCCTCGAACTCTTCCGTGTAGGGTACTTACGCTTAAGCTGTATAGTCAGTCACTGTAGAATAGCACAGACTGTAGCGGTGCGTGTGCGACTCTGTCTTACCAGTGGGACACTACAGCTCCCACTGACGAAGGATACTAGCTCTCCTCCAGTTTGTATTATTTGCTGTACCGCAAGTGGTGCTACGTATGCCCCAAAAGTTTAAGAGCCTAACCCTACTACCGCTGGAATGTAAGTTCTATTACTTTTTTCTCCGTGTAGCCACAATGCGACTATTTATATGTACTTGAAAAAAATTACACATTTTGAATGTGTATTTATCTTGAAATAACTAAATATTTAAATGTTTAAAACATATTAGTGCTAAATTTTAATAAATCATCATTAATAAAGGGTATAGAGTAGTACGATAGGGTATAAAAAAAAGTGAGGTACTTATTCTAGATAACTTGTGCAAATTTACAGCTTTTGGACGATTATTCGATAGTTGATCATCAAATCCTGCTAACAAATTAAACGTCATAAACATATTAATTTGGCGACAAAACTAAACACTTAAAGCATATCTTAGGACACTTCAATTTACAGTCAATACTCGAGAGGTCTATGCATTTTTAAAATAATCGTTAGTCTCTAGGAATGTATCCAGAGAAAAGAACCCATTTGGTTACAAATATGTAAATTTTAAGGATCTTAAGTTACGGCATGTGTTATTTTTAAATCAAGTTTATATCAAAAAATATCTGGCTTTTTTTTTAACTTAGGGACCATAACCGTTCCTAATACGTAATTATTTAGTGCGAATGAAAATTTAGAGTGTAGAAGTATGAATTAAAAAAAAATGTTTTGATACGCGGTTAAATTTTTACGTACACCGTACAGAATATTAAGATGACCTCAATGTCTACTTAAACTTTTAATTCAACGTACTAATAAGTAGTTAATTATTATCGATCTTGGGCGTATTACTCTTTTTCCTTGAGCAACCATGTGATTAATTATGCCCAATAAAAATAAAAGTTTAGAGTAGATCCTTTATTTTAATTTAGTGCCATCATTGTAATCATATACCCGTTAATACAAAATTTAATATTCAGGTTTAAACATTTCTGACCGTGATTAAGAGAGCAAGAGAGAATTACTGCAGTAGTCACAAAGAACGATAGATCACTGCTTGTGATCTTACTCTCGGGGTTTTTGAATTGTTGTGGCGCATTATTGTAGCCTTATGAACCATCGAAACCTTAGTTGGTAGTCATCTGCAGGTTAGCTAAATGCTCCTCGTCCCTGTCCGAAGATACTGCTTCGCATAAGCTTTGCGCAGATTTATACAGCAACGCTTGCAAAGAAACGAATGCTGTTCTTTCATCAACAGAGTAGTCGTCAGGTAGACAGGCAACCATCGATTTACTTTTTTTATATAATGGATATATACTCGCGTTCCTGGAATTCCAATCATTTCGAATGAGCTGGTATTGTCTTACAGACAAATAACATTCTACATATATTGCTAACGCAGACTCGGCAGTGTAAGGAACAATATGTTTGTTATATCGTGCCTGTAGACATATCTCATGGCTTTGTTTTTGCCTCTTCTCACAGATTGTAACAGCCAATTTTAACACATTTAGGTGGTTTTCTGCGAGCTCGATGATCTTATCAATCTTGGAATAGAGCGAGCTCTTACCTGCATCTTTCACGTTACTAGGGCTACGACCTCTTTAGTTTCCATTATTTCGGTCTTGATTCTTTGGTTTTTCCGGACGACCTGTTCCGTGAGCTTTTCTTTTGCGAGGATTTCTCGAAATACTTGATAAAAAATGGTAAAAGCAACTATATTGAAGAAATTAACCAATGCTTTAGGAGTCTCTGTTTATGGTTGATATCAGATTGCATAAAAGTATAAATCGAAACAAGCTGTGGCGTAAATATATACTGCATGTGGGTTAGGTTACGTCTGCAAGAAACAGGGCTACCAATTACTGCACAAGTGACTCGTCAAGTTACCATAGGACTAATGTTTATATTTCACATTCCGCTTATGGTAATGACACGAGTAAGTTTTGTGGCTATCGGGTGCTCTGCCTTAAAATTTCAATGTCAAACATTCTGCTTGGCTCCATAGCATTTTTAACCGCAAAATTAAAAAATATAGATGATGATAAAATAACATTTCTCAGGAAAACGTATTGAATATAAATACGAACTTCTCAAACTTGGTAATACCTATTAAATCGTTGCTTTAAACATACGAATAAAAAACACATATGCAACTTATCTATAGTATTCTCATATATTTTGCATTGTTTATAATCTTTTTCAACATATTAGACTCCTGAAGCAATCGATAAGGTAAATGAAATATGATCAGTATAAAAATGAACATGTTACAGTATAAGTATGTACATTTTAAAGTTTCTTTCAATATTAATGTAAAACGAAATTTAGAGAAGGAACAAAACCGAATGCTTTGGCATAAAAAATTTTGTCACTTGCAAAACTTTTTAATATATATGTTTGACTTAAAGGACCTTAGCAAAGTGAAGATACACGGGGAAAAAGTTTGAGTGAAAATAGTACACGTACTTGGGATAAAAGACTTCAAGCAGGTATGAGGCTTATACAGTTCAAGTACCGATGCGCCATCTAGCTTAAAACGTTGTGCTGATACACATCAACACACCGTTAAACTACATAAGTCCGGAAAGGAGGGACTCTACGAGCACGGCAGCTTGGGCTATTTGAGTCCAACCTCCTGAGCTCCTCGAACATAATTTAGATATTCCATTGAAAAATAAAAGTATATGCTATCATCAGTTTAATCAACTCCCTTATAGGTTGTATAATCTCAGCTATAATAAGTAACAGTTCCACCGGTCATTGTGATCAAAATTTTGTTCTTTATTAAATGCGTTAATTTATTATATAATGCCGAAATAACGTTATTTATTGAAGTATCATTGACATCATATCAAATTTTTGAACAGGCATCATTTTTCATCAATTATTTTGGAATTTTAAAAGAACCTATTTTTCCTTCTTCAATTAGTAATAGTGACGATCAAAATTTGTCATCGATCAAACGTATATTGTTTAGCAATTTGCAAATTTTGAAAAGTGACCATCGATGATAAAATTTTATGGTATCTTAAATTATTGTAAGTTCTTTTCATATTCTTACGATAAGTAGAGTTTGACAAAAATCTCTACCAAGTAGTAATAATTAACCTTGAAATGAAATATTTTTATTTGATGAATCACGTAATGTACGATCAACGATTTTGTATGCTATTTTAGGTATTCTGCAAGAAAAAGGCCCAATTACTCTACAGGATGTCCCACAGAAAATCGTGCAGCATATCTTCCCTTCTACCTCGATAGTTTGGTAAAGGGAAACCATCTTGTAACAGTAAATAGTTTTCTCGACGTGTAAAACTTGTGCTGATCTTAGAAAAGTGAGCTTGATAATTCTAACACTGTGATCTTGATTAATAAGCAACAGGTTGGTCGTTTTGAGAAAATGTTGACAATGAACCAAATTTTAAATTTACAGGAAGCATTTATCGTTCTAGCTGTGATGCTCATAAGTATCAATATACATTATTTGCGCAATATCTATCATAGAAATATAGCAAATATTGAATCGTTTGGTAAATTATATCCCGGAGTCTAACAATAAGGACTTACCGAACTCTATATTCATTCATACTATTCTCTTGCAAACTATGTCGATCATCAGGAAAAAGATTTCTCTATCAAGCATTATTACAAAAATTTCTAAAGTTATAGAAAAAAATTAATAATAATGATAAAATCAATAACAATAAAGAAGAACAAGTAATTTTCACTTTATAGAGGTTATAACTATTTTATCAAAATTTCATAAATACAAGTCGCTTTTTATGTCTTAAGGTAGGGAGTTGGCCCGCGGAGCATGCGGGGACGAAGACTCACTATTATACATGTGTTCATATATCTATATATATGTATACATACATGTATATACATATATATACATGTAATGTATAACGTAATTACAAACATTACAAAGTAAAGGTTATGAGATGTCATAGATCAAACCTCGTATATGTCATAATCAATGCTAAAAACTGTGAAAATTATGATGTACACCCAAAAATCTACTCCGACACGGTATTTATGGTTTTTCCAGACGATCATATT
>JAPYYV010011230.1:0-10887 GCA_030522625.1 Copidosoma aretas | reverse complement strand
GAACGATATGTGCAGCTCTCGCTGAGGCGTTGGGGGCTGGAGACGGTGAAAGAGGCTGGGGTATTATTAGTTGTTTGTTTTGTTCTCGAGTTGTGAATTCGGGGGGAGGAGGGGATTGCCTGGGACTGTGAGGATACATGTATAAGGTTCGTGAGCGCTCTTTCGGTGTTTTTTACTTTCCACGCGCTCGATCTGTCGGAGCATCGACGGCGTAATACGTGCGAAATGCGGTTTGCAGAACATCAGTCATCAGGAGTCCTGATGTCGGTTCTGGCGAGAAGGAAACTTTTTTTTTCCTTCCAGGAGGAAAAAATTCGTCACGCCTGTGTTTTTTTTATATCCGCAACGATTGAGTAATCCCTACATGCGTGGGTCATTTCAGGAAAGGAAGGTTAGTCCATGTCGTAGATGTGAAAGGAAACGCATTGAATTTATCATTTCCTGTCAGGCTGTCAAGACCTTTCTTAGTCTGATTTGTGATTTTGTCAATACACGTTTCCAAATAAAGTGTCGAATTCGTACAAGTTGAGTATTTAATTTTCTTGCGCTCCGGTATACAAAGTATAAGGGACCTTTTGTTTAATTTGAAAAAATTAAATAACATTTTTGGATGATCGTAATCAAAAATAGTTTCCAACACAACAGTATGCTGTCATGTACTGACTGATGGTTGAAAAAAGGAACAAATGCCGAAAATTTTAGCGCGTCTATTGATATCAGTAAACATTATGTCATTTTTTCATTCATCAGTGCCGAGATCAGTGCCCATATAGAGTACGTTCTCGTTATATTCTCTTCCCACGCAACATTCCATCTCTTCTTCCTGCCTCGACGCGTGATACATCGGTTACTTGTTCGCCTGCCTGCTACATACTTACTCCACTCTGTCTTCGACCTGTGATGTATTGTACGCATAATAGACTCGTTAGTGTACCGGAAGATCGTCAATAAGACATCAGGCGCAAATATTAATAGCAAGCAGATGTGAGAAATGTCTCAACTTTTTATGATTCCCCATGAGTACTGAACCGAGAGGGAGGATAGCGCAATCCATGTAGCGGCTGATGATTATCGCGATGGTAATCATATAGTGGTGATAACAATCGCAAAGTGCAAACTTAGTGGTATATATATATGGATGTAAGGATTAAAATTCTCTGTTGATCTCTTCATTATTGTACTGTGTTGACGTGAAGTATAAAGTCCTTTATTTGATGAGCATTAATGCTACAGTTTTTACAATAACAAAATTTTAGAGAAAATTCATTGTGATATTTCCTTGATAATGAAAGTTTAGAAAAATATACTTTAGACAAGATACATCAATGACTGAATGCTATTTTTGAAATCCGAAGCCATAGCAGAACTAACTCATTTCGTATTCTTCAAAGAAGAGAAGAAAAAAAAACAGCAGTACCTATATACTCGTTTGCATCTGGACAAGAATCATCAGCTTTGACTGTAGTTCGTTAACCGAGCAGGCAACTCTTGGGGTGTTTTATATTCAAATTCGATTGACTATGATTTCTTACTTTATATACGTAATTATTTATATGTCAAATTCTAGATCCCCCTGGCTTAAAATGAGAATAATTTCGAATGGAGCCTTTTAGTCGCAATGTGATTGGCTGGAGATAATCACACGACTATGAGATTCAAAACAAAATCCGCGGATGAAAAAAGAAAACAATGTTTCTGAAATGTAAACAAGATTTTATTTACAGTTTTTTTACGAAATCGTGTTATAGTTCATGATAAAAGTTTTTAGTTGAATGTATTCCTTAATAAAACAAAAACTCAGATGAAAAATATGATTCACAGTAATAATGCCAATGCATTATAGGTAACACGTGTTTTTTTTTTTCAGCTGCCGACATCATCGGCAAAAGTATTGAATTGGAGAGAAATAAACCATTCATCTTTTGGAATGTTCTCAATTAAAATGAGTGCCTTATAGTTTCTTATTGTGACTTGGACGTTTCAATAAAAATGTTTGTTAAGAAATAAAATGAAATTTCTGTCATGAATAGATCCAAGGATTTTATTTTTCTTACATTGTACATGCTGATCAATATAAATTAAACACAGTTATTCCTACAATATTAAAATTAAAGAAAAAATCTATCAAAATGTTTGTTATCAAAAATTTTCATAAAAGAGAGCGCGAAGCGCACCAGGCATGTCTATAGTTAGATATACTTAATTGGCAATATCATTGTTTTTTCAAGAACAGCGAACAATAACATTGAATATTTTCAAACAGGTGCACTATACTTTTGATAGCTATCCTGGCTAAAGTATATTCCAAATTTAGAAGTTCAACAGCAGTCTAAGTAAAAAAGAAAACCAGAGATTGCACTAATTTACCCCACTCTCCCTTGTGCATCGAAATGTATAAAAGTTCATAAAAAGCAAAATTTATTCATTACGAGAAAGAGCTTCAAAATGTGGTGCTTACAGCCAACAAAAGCTATACCGCTGATATTTTACGTTCGCATAAATCATCGATGATTACGGGCATACCGAAAAAATTCACTGAATAACTTGATATTTTAAAGGAGAGTCATGTATTGGACAGGTATTTATTTTTGAGTGTTAACAGTTGCGCGGGTAATGAAGTGACGTCATATGAATTATATGAACAGTTTATTTCACGAAGTGACATCCATCGTTCCCACCACTGAATTTTTACGAGCTCTAAGCTTCGCCAGTTCTTGTTTGGGTGAAAAAAGAAAAAAGTGTTCAGTATTTTTCTATATTTTTACCTAACAGGCCAAATAAATTGAGAAAAAAATTAAAATTTTTTATTATCAATGATCTTTATATTTAAACATTTTTCTTATTGAATAAGAAATATTGGTTTTGAAGATAAATAATTGAAATAATAAATGATTTATCGAAGCATTTTTTGAGGTACAAAAAAACGAAATTTGTAACTACCAATAATCATAATTTAGTGATTTACCAATTACCGATTTTGGTGTGACTAATTCTTAGAATAGGCCCTAGAGAATTATGCACTCCTGACAACGTGGAAATGGCAAAATCTGGTTCCGATTCTTGCTCAACTCATGTGTAATCGACGTGTAATTTTGATATTGTTCCTTAGGAGTCGGAAAAAAAGAGCGTCGACCATCAAACAAACGGCTGGAACTGCACGGGATCAGTAGACTGCAGTCACGTGGTGCAGGATAGAACGTGCAGGATATAATTTTCCCCATAAGCCGCCGTGTTAAGTCTATTGCGCTGCAGGATAGACCTATTGCGCTGGAGGATGGACTTAACACGGCGGTTTGTGGGGATAATTCTATCCTGCACCATGTGACTGCAGCCTAAGGTAAAACAGTAGGTTTGGGCTATACACTGGGCAGGGGTGGCAACTTAGGTATGGAAGGTATGGAATTTTCCATAAGTATCTGTGGAAAAAGTGGTAAAGGATTCCATACCGGTCCTAATTTTGGCTCTTGCAGAAGGTGGAGCAAAAGTCATCATTGTATTTATTTACTGATGGTGGTATACTGACATAAAAAAATCTCTGTTTTGCCATATTAAAGCATCTTTTGGTATAGAAATGGCCACTTCAAGATAAAAAATTGGAAAATTCTGATTTTGTCAGGCCATGTCTAACCAGCTAATTGACCAGTAAAGTGTACATTTACACTTGTATTAGCTACACTTATACTGAGTCAAAGTTTTTTTTTCTCCATCGATTTCTGATTTTTCTGATCCAGCAAAAAAATTCCATACCTGGAATATTGAGAACTCACCACCCCCGACGCTGGATAAATATATTCAGTACTAGTGGCCAAATCTCGCAAAAGTGGGGTAGCAAAAGTTGAATAGTATAACTGCGGACAAACTATACAGCTGATTAGCATCACGTGATAAAAGTACTTTACCAGAATACACTAATCAATTTATTGTCATATTTTGCCTTAAAATTACAAGAAAAGGGAAATAAAATTATAAAGTCGAAGAATACACTTTCAAGTGCGCTGTCGGCAGCTCGGTCGGCGGTACTCACACTAGCGTGTGATTATCTAACTTTACCAGTTTTTTCATTATGCGAGGAAAAAAGCCTGAAACACGCCCTGCATCAGCGCAGCGCGGCACTCAATTTATTTCTAAATTGCTTCTTAAATTTTTCTTTTCAACATTTTGATCTAAAATTTCGTACACACTTTCTTGAAATGTGAACGCATTATATTGGAAAAATTCCTGATTTTCGAAAATTCGTGACACACTTTTATCGATTGAAGTTATGATTTTTAGGTGATAATTTTTTTCGGAAACACCATTTTACTTTTGACAAAAGCTGTAGAAAACCTAGTCAGTCTGACGAATGCCTGTAGATTTTTTGGGCCTGATTAGTTGAGCATTATTGAGTACTGGCGAGTTGAACGTAACTTCTTGATAAGCGCCTGAAGATTCTTCTAATATGGGTAAAGTGACAATTTTGTATGAACGAATTACTAAAGCTGTTTAGAATGCTCTAAAAAAATTTTTCTAAGATTTTTTGGCCAATTTAGAATCGAAAAAGTCTCTTGCGAAATTTCTCTAAAATTGATAGTTTTGAAAATATTGATTATTTAATTTTTAAAAATGCAACAATGGCCATTTTCCTACCTAGGGCAGAAAGTGCAGCAGAGCCTTTCTGCCCACGGGACGCACTTTCTGCCCTCCTAATCACTTTCGGCCCTCGGTACGAAAAATGTTGTTCTCACCTCGGGCATAAACATACAACAACCGCGCCCTTCGGGTATTCTCTGCCCAAGGTAGGAAATGTACTATTTCAGCCCTAAAAAACAATATGAAAAACCAAAAATCTTAGTGTTGCCAAAGTTCTTGAATATTCTTCACACATTATTTTACAGCAACCCTATGTTTTTTAACCCTGATTTGGACACTGAAAAGTATACATATATATATATATATATGAACGATAGCCGTATATATAGAATAAATTACGGCTTGATTTGTTCATTAAAATGTCAAGACATGTCAACTCTTTTTTTTTTCGATAGTCATAGTTTGAAAAACAATATTAGTTACGTTATTATGAAAGCAGCCGGACAAAAACGAAGTTGTAAGCAATCAATGTTACCGACTATAATAATTTTGCGCCCTCTAAGATTTTTGTGAAAAATCAGTCATATTGTGGGAACCCATCGATAGATTTGAATAATCCAGATCTTAAGTTATTTTTTTTCTCATCGTGACTGGAAAAAAGATTTCCAGTATACCTTATTAAAGTTATTTCAATGATTTTTAATGGTAAAAAACGGTTTTTTACTACTTTTAGATCCTACTACATTAATTCGTTTCTTTCTTATTAACGGAGTACTACTAGGATTTTTATGAAAAATTAATCATATCTCCAAAATCCATCGAGAGATTACAATGTAAAATGTTTTCTTCCTTATGCTTATAACGCTTAAATAAAATACAAATATAGTTTTCTTTATTTGGATTGTAAAACAATTCTTTTTTATTAAAAAAACCGGTTTTCTAAATTTTTCAAATGTAAAAAATCACGATTCATTATAATTTGTAAATCATAGAAATAACTATCATTACTATTGTTCATCATTCTGATACACTATTTTTTAACATTTTTGAATTTCAGTTACGTTTTTTTTTTTTTTTTTATAACAACTCGAAACATATGCACGATAATTCAATAATATTTTGCTATATATTCTTACATTACGTACATCAATTACAGAAATAATTTCAAATAATTGACTCAATTGTTTTGAAAAAAAAAAAAATTTACAATTTTTTTACACTATTTGGGTAAAAAATCTAGCTTTATTTTTAATATAATTACACTTTCTTGTATGAACAAAGCAGAAGATCAGTTTTTGAGGAAACCTTATGCTAATTTATTGGCAGCGGTTTTTTTTACGATCGCACTCCTCCCCTCTGGCAGCCGATTTTTGTATGCTCCCTCATTGTAAGAGCCCGAGTTCTTCTACTCTTTGTAAAATTCTGGAAACAATTTTGACATACGACTGTTTTGAAAAAAAAAAATTTTATGCGACGTTCTTCCACTATATAAAATAATAATTCTCAATTATTTTCAATTTAAAAAAGTTTGAGATTAAAATAAAATTTTCTTGGGATCATAAAGAAGGATAAAAAACGTCGATAACCAGAAAAATGATCGTCGTTCGTACAAATACCGGTTTCTCATGAAAATAAAAAAGGGAAATAAATTTTCTCATAAACCGTTTCATCGTGCGTACTTTTACATCATGTTTTCATCTCTCAACACACTCGCAGTTCTCATCGAAACCAGCAGCTATGCCATTCAGCGAACGCTTTTTAACAATGACCCGTGCCTCAAGCCGGACAACGTTTACAGCCGCGGAGCTTTACAAGCATCCAAGTACGAATATAACGCGCGTCCTCGCTGCTGTACTAAAAAAAGAAAGAAAAAAAACAACCATCGACCCGTCGACAAAGAGAAACCGTAAATAAATGGCAGCCGAGGCGCGTTTTTTGTAAAAATTTCACTCGCGCGCTCCAGTTCCGTGCGCAAGCCAGAGCGACGACCCGCCAGAGCCCCCGGAGAGACTCCGCGGGTCCAGACGCGGGCGCCGCGCCGCAAGAGTGCACACGCGGTGGTGGTGACGCAATAAAGAGAGCCCGCGGAGCGAGGGACGGCAAGAACCGTAACAGGTGACGCGGCCTGAGAAAGGACCGTCTGTCAGTCTGTCTGGTGACTCGTGCGCATGTGCATACATGTAATGCATGTGTACACACGCATGTGTGAAAAAACGAGCAAACTCTCGAGGAGGAGGAGGAAGCCACACAACGCGTGCGAACTTCTCACGTGCGAGACCCGCGGCGCGTATGCTCGTGCAGCGTTACGTCGCGCGACCCAATCAACGTCGCGCATGAATTTATACACGTATAAACACGCCGCGCGTCCGACGGTGAGCCGTGCAATTGGATCGCGCGCCCGCGCGCGCCTGGTTGCATACGTCGGTTTTTTTGGTTTCGTTTTTTTCTTGGGTCTCGTTGCCCAAGACCCGTGGCGCGTGCATGAGAGTTGTTCGGTCTTCTCGATTGCGATGGGTGCACTTGTACGAGCTATTGGGGAGATTAGAAGAAAAAAACCGTTCGTCTACGGGTACAAGTACTGTTGGGGCACAAAACATGCCAGAACTTCTGGTACAGAAGCGTACTGCAACATGGCATTTCGAAACGTTTGATTTCACGGGGGAATTCATGCGGAATTCACGCGGCGTTCTCTTATTTCAGGAGAGATAATTCGATCACTGCGAATCAGCGAGTCCAGAGCCGTTGGAAAAATCAGTTTGGAGATCTCAGAAATATCAGGGAATATCAACTAAAAAATAGCATTTACTTATATTGGTTTGGGAGTAAAAATAGCGTTTACCGACGAATCCGCGAATTTTTCACTCATTGCGTTTTTGAAAGTAGATTCTTGCAAACCATCCACATCAGACTTTTATCGAAATTCAATTTTATAGTTCGCTATTTGAAAAAAATGTTTGCCAAGCAGCATTCAAACTTATATTGAGCACATTTTACATAATTGGATAAAAATCAGTTGAAAGGGAAAACAGTAAATTAACGTAGAAAAACGTTTTTATTTAAGTGCAGATAGAAGAACTGTAGCAAGTTTTGGTTCGTACAAGCGCTTCGTATCGAATATGTTTGACAAAACTTTGCCGTACTTCAATCTAGTTTTTTCTTTCTGATATTTGAGTACTAAGTACACATATAAAACAGTTCTGCAGAAAAACATGCAGAAAATCTGCAGGAATATCTGCAGAAAATTCTGCAGTTTTTTATGCAGAAACTGTAGGAAATTCTGCAGCTAAATCTGCAGTGTTTTCGCCGGCAATTTTTTACTTTTTACCATTTTTTAATAAATAATATTCAAATGTGATTTTTTTTGTAAGATGTATCAGCCTCAATTTTTCAATTATTCTAAACATTAAATTTTGTTCAAAATTGAGCTAAAATACTTTAACCCCCCAGTTTTTTGGGTGTCATCATACGAATGATAAAATCTAATATGTCTGTTATACCTTGTAATAAAATCACATGTGGATATTATTTATTAAAAAGGGTAAAAAATAAAAATTTCAGGCGAAAACACTGCAGTTTGACCTTCAGAATTTCCTGCAGTATCTGCATAAAAAACTGCAGATTTTCAGAATGTTTTCCCGTAGAAATTTTTCATACATCATGCTATTTTTTAAAGCCTGTATTACTGATAGGATATTACATATTTTAAAGAGTTACTAAACTTTTTAATGAAATTGAGATGTGTGGTAGAACATATTTTTGCACATGAAAAATATCTCAATCGATCATTCTTTAAACAGAGCTAAAAGTTTAGATGCATTCAATTAACTTGACATGAAGATCATAATAAAAAATCCATTCTCTGTATTCCAACACTGCACATTATACTTCCGTAATTTCAGCATTGTTCCTTTTCGTAAATTCGTATGCATGCCTCCTGAGCTTATACTGATATGAATTTAATTAAGTCTTATACAATATGCTTTTATTGCAGGTACTCTAAATGAAGCTTCTTAAACGTGAAATTATTAACACCTCCGAGGAATGGTCTGATTAATTCTGATTATCCTTCGAAATCGCAAAAACCGCTAAATTCTAAGATAATTCTTTGGGCTTACAAGAGCACTGCATAATGAAATTTTGTGGTGAGCGTCCCTAGCAAGAGAAATTCCGCAGTGGGCCGCAACCTCTTATGTTGTAAAAAAAAACTTCCCTGTCGCGTATCATGCTGTGTCACTTCCAGCGAGTGAAAAAATATCTTGAATACTAGATATCCTTCGCGACTATTGTGTACGTCTATAGATACACCTGCGCCTCTACCCAATTAAGCAACAAGTATATCACATGAACGCAAAAATCTATCGAAAAATCATAGTCTGCGCATGCGCTCAACGGTTTTTATAATTTTTTACTAGTTTATCGATGGATTTTTGCGATTATGCGATATATCGCTTACTTGGATAGAGGCTCCTGAAATATGCAAAGAACCCGAAATCAATACATTTTTTGTCAAATAGTAGTTACGCGTCCACTAAATAAAACATAAACAATTATTAAATACGCTTTTATTAATGAACTAATAGGTGGAAAAAGATTGTGTTGTATGAATAATTGGCAGAAGCGGGATCGAGTCACTAAACTACATGATACATTTTTCATAATCACATGTACTTTTGAGAACGCCCGTTTTTATGAACTACCCTACGTGCACAATAAAATTATTTTCTACTATTTTAGTTTATTAATAAAAGCGTTTGTTAACTATTTATAGATATATATATTTTTGTTTTCAACTTGTCAGTTATACGTATTTGATTGTCAACCTATACAAGAGTCTATCGTCTAAAAAATTAGATATAGAAGCTATCGAAAATCGAGATAAGACCAAGCTATCGATATCGATAGGTGGATAGATCGCAGTGACTTAGTACAAGTATTTAAATTCTATAATTTTTAGTTTGTAACTACAAAGTAAAAAAATAATAAGCATTATTATTATTATTATTATTATTATTATTATTATTATCTATGATAGCGTTTCGATGAAAATTCTTAATCGATCTAGAAGAAGGTTAAAAATCGATTGCAAGATTCGAGACAAGATTTTGCCCATTCTTCCATCACCAATTGTCAATTCTACGATAGTTCAACGCCCTCGCTAAATGGAATTGTCGCAAGCGTTGAAAATGCATTGCAAGGATGGCAAAAAATGTTCAGGCTAATTATTAATAATTTTTTAATCGTAGATCACCAAATTTTATTAGGAAAAAGTTTAATTGTATAGATCACCCAATTTAATTAGGAAAAAAAAATCAAGCCCAACTTCAGGAAGTCATAAATAATAAATGACAAAAAATCGTACTTGTGGACCCGGAACTTCTTTACTACTTTGGAAGCAATCGTATATTAGAATATGCACGAGCGAGGATTTCGAAAGAAACGGGTTGTGGATGCATCTGGGCACGCGTGTTCCGAGAGATGAGGGTATTAGAAGTTGGTAAGATGAATGTCCAAGTATACTTGCACGTACTTCAGTTTCCGATGGCACACGAAGCGGCGGAGTGCTAAGCTAAAACGTAGCCAGTAGCTTATAGGACATGCAAATTGGGATTTCTCGTACGCACATTAAGTATGCAAATCTAGATCCATCCCATCCTCCCACGATTTTTTCCTCCGAGCGGATCAAGCGAGCGTATATTCTCGCTCAAGTAAGTAGTGCAAGGGAGATAATTCTATGTGCAATGTTCAATTTTTTTTGTCTCTTAACAATCGCAACATCCTTAAAGCGGATGATGAATCGAAAACTCGACTACGTCAGAGGGCGCGGCTATCGATCGAATTAAGGTGACATTAATATCAACCTCTTCCCCGTTACTTTTTTCTCTCGAAAACGAGTTTATAATGCGACGGTGGCCCGGGAACCTGTTAACAAAGCCCCTCATTGGCTAAACGTTCTCCTCCTAGGAAGCTTCCGTCGTGGATATTGTACGATTACCTGCGCTGAGAAAAGTATATTTTTCCTTCCTCGGGCCTTTTTGGAACCCTGGTACTCCCTCGGTAGGAAAAATAGAATTCGCCCCCCATGTGCATCCGTCCAGGGCGGTCGCAACGGTCCCTCGGGCGTTGCTTCGCAAGCGCTCTCGGGCCCAGGGACCGCCCTGGAGAGATGCACATTTGTGACGAAAACTACTATTAACGAGAATTACAATATATATACATATATATATATATATGGGTCATTTCACAAAAACCCGAATTCTTCATGAAGCCTATGGTTAAAATCAACGCATTACATTATTTCGAGCCAAAACTTTTTTTAAA
>JAPYYV010011229.1:0-10888 GCA_030522625.1 Copidosoma aretas | reverse complement strand
GATCGTAGGGTAGCCCCAGTTGGATGGCATTTATGTGGTGGATCCTACTTTTCCTACCGAGGGCGCAGTAAACGTCCAAAGGTCCCGAAAAACGTCCGAGGTAGAAAATTCGTAGTTTTTGTCACAAATGTGCATCTCTCCAGAGAAATCCTTGCGACCGTTGGGAACGCCCTGGCCCGATGCACGTAAGGGGCAAATCCTATTTTTTCTACCGAGGGTGTACCAGGGATGCAAAAGTGCCCGAGGTAGAAAAAAATGGAATGCAAAGTAAGCCTACGGTCACAAAACAGCACTTTGCACCCTCGAGAAGAAAAACGTCGTTCGCAACTCGGGTATAAACATACAACAATGTTATAAACAATAATGTTACATCATTTAAATGATACATAAATGACTTGTGCTAGGCTTTTGTCGCTTTTGTCTGTCTGTATCGTCTGTTTCTTGTAGAAAGCCGCGAGGAAGTCATACTTTTAAAAAACTGTATAGAAAGTAAAAGTAGTCGTTTTATTTAAGGAACTGTTTATAAGTTACGTTAGAGTTTAAAAAAAAAAAATGATAAAAATTATAACAAAAAAAGTTTGTTTTGTGTATATTTTTCAAGGGTCCATAATAGAGACATTTTTTTTTTTTCATTTTCAAATATAAATAATATACCTGCAGCATAACTTGTTGTTGAAGAAAATGTATACTTTAGTAAAAGGTTGATACTATCATCACCTTACTGTGTAAGTTATAATTTTATTGACCATCGCTTACACAAAAAAAATAATCGTAAACTTTTCTTAAAAAAGCCATACTTGGGACCCATACCCCTGGTCGTACTTTAGGCCCATGGTACGAAATGTACTGTTACGAAACTATATAAGATTAACAAGTATCTGAGATTTTTAATATTTTATTAAAAGAGAAATCCATCGGCTGTGCTGTCCACTCCATGTATTCTTTTCCATCGCAACGTTCCGTGTGTACAATATTTCAGATAAAAATATTGAACAAAAATTAAGGAGCAATTTAGTTACCAAGTATTGTGCCGCTCTGCGCTGCAGCATGTGTATTGGGTTGTTTTTTTTTAAACAAAATTGTTTATAATTTGAAAAATGACCCGTTCCCTTGGAACCTTAACATCCTAATCTGTTTAGAATTGCACAAGGTAAAATGCGATGAGTCGCTTGTGACCTAGAAGCACTTTTTTCATACCAAGCGACAAAAAAAGAAGAAAGGGAATCATCTTCTCTTATCTTCCAAATATTGCCTATCCATATACTCTGCGCTCTATAATGACCTCCATGGAACCTCGCCAAGAATGAATTTCAACAGACTCACTATAGAGTAAAGTTAGTATGCATGTGTGGGTGCAATCCAATTGCGCACACACGCACACATACACGAGCAAAAATAATTTCGTTCGAATTATCGAGTTTGTATTGGAAGTTCGATGTATATTAATAATGATAGAAATAAAAAGTAATCATGATGTAAAAATTAAAAGTGCAAAATAAAGATATACCCGTGTGCACACATTCTTGTGTGAGGCAGATATTTGGCTTGTCGACAACCTGCTGCGGCTCATGTCCAGTAATGTTCTCCTGGGCCACCGCTAAAAAAGTATAAGTGAAAAGTAAAAAGTAAGCTGACTCAACTATTCTTAATGATTAATAAGAGGCCTAAGGCTCATAAGTTTAAAAGTAGAATTTTTATGTACAATGATGGTCATGTATACGACGAGCTTATGATCATGATCAACCGTTACGCTGCCGAACATCAAATAGGCTCGATCTAAATTAGATCCAACTTCTGAAATTAGAATAATACTACTAAAAAAAAAAAGCTCGTTCCACTAAATATAAACTGATAGAATGATGCAAATAAGAATAGCAAAATTGTTTATCCAAACAACATCCCTTACTCTACAAACATAAATATTGCTCTGACATTAAGCATCATTGTAATTGAGAAATTGATTACGTGAAAACACTCATTCTAAAATATATTTTTCTTACTTAGGGCGCTTTTAAGTGGTTGCTGCATCCGGGCGCGCCCTCGGTTGAAAAAACTGAGTTCGCCACTAATATTCATCCGGCCAGAGCAATCACTGGGCTCGTTGGGGCCCCCCTGGTCGGATGCACATGAGTGGCGAACGCTGTTTTTCCTACCGAGGGTGTACCAGGGTTGCAAAAGTGCCCGAGGTAGGAATAGCAGTTTTCGTCACAAATGTGCATCTCTCCAGGGCGGTCCCCGGGCCCGAGGGCGCTTGCGAAGCAACGCACGAGGGACCGTTGGGACCCCCCTGGTCGGATCATGAGTGGCGAATCCTATTTTTCCTACCGAGGGTATACCAGGGTTGCAAAAGTGCCCGATGTAGGAAAAGATACAAAAACCCCGCCATTCGGGCGTGATTTTTTTACTTTCCGCCCATGGTACGAAATCTACTATTCCGCACACTATTGGGAAAAATAAATGGTTAACTAGTTGCAGGCATCGGTAATTAAGAAGTTTTACTACCATGGGTGAGAAATAACAGAAAAAGAGCAAATTATAATTTTTAATACGGGCTTACCACACTGAGAGAAATATTTAGTGGAATCCAATAAATATTTGGTATAAGATTACTGATCTATTCAACCTTGACAAACCTTTATTCAGTTGTAATAAACCACTTTGGATGGAATGAATATTTATTTAAATTCTCGTACGAAATAAATGTTTGTTCAGGTTAAATAAATAATCTGAAAGGACGATTGTACCAAATATTTGATTTTACTTAATTTTTCTGTCAGTCTACTACAAATTTTATGATCCATAAAAATATTACTGACAAGTCACAAAGAAAATATATTGACAGAACTTTACTGTTTGGAAATCTTTAAAGTATATTATTAGTAACTTTTTAGAAATTTAAAAACTTTAAAGGAATTCGAAAAAGTTTCGAGAAAAACCGCTGATTTAAAAATTATCTTATTCTGTCCCAAATTGTATCTTGTACGGGCCTAATAAGTTTTCTACAATTAAAATATATGCATACCGTTGCCACAGGTAATTTTTCAACTTACACTTCTTGACTTTGATGGCAACAAACACGATAGCAAAAGCTAACACCGCCAAGACAGCAAATACCGTTATGACCGTGAGGCCACGCTGAAGCGCCGATCGCCTTTTCCACCACGTCGAATTTCTGTAAAATACAAAGAAAAACAAATGACTGAATTTCCGAAATGGTCTACTTTTTAGCATGTGAGGCAGTACCGATGCATTAATCACGAGACCAAAAAGTATGATAAATTAATGTAATGTTCTGCACAGGAAACTTGTATTTTTTAAATGTTTATTTCCATATCGGGAGGATGTGTTTTCGGCACAATGAGTAGGGGGAGACCCGTAACTCTGTATAAGTATGCTAGTAAGCCAGATGAACAGTGCTTTGTATGGTGAATTGAACATTCATCTACGTGTGCATACAAGAATTTTGTCTTCAAATGCAATCGTTTAGACGTAGGAGCTGATTAAAAAAGAAAACAAAATGTCACAACCAACCCCAGCCCAGGAGCGGTTGTGACAGTGCCTGAGAACGGTAGTGATACGTTAATAACAACACCAAAACGGTTCAAAATACTCTTATTAAAAGTAATATCTAACCTTAGGCAACAGAATCTTCTTCTGGCAAAATTTGACATTTATGAAACAAAGATAGGACTCTTAAATTGCATATCTGGCATTTATAGTAATATTAACAAGTTTTTGTAGCATAATCACGAAAAAAAGTTAACCAAACACTTATATTTGCATGTAATAGTAAGTGTCTCAAAATAAAAAACAAATATTAAAGAGTTTTTTCTTCAAAATGCAAAATCCAGCTTTTTCATACACTTTACTTATGGCACAACCGTACCCAGACAATTCGTAACAACCGTACCCATTTCGCTTCTTCGCAGAAAAAAAAATCGCCATATAAAACCAAAACCGTCTGCGTATAAAGTAATCTCCGATATTTAACGACTTATGTTCAACGTATAACAAAGAACAAAATTGATGACTCTATCTGTACATGGACAACAATGATCTCAAAAAGAAATTAAATAAAAATACTTTCTCTTGTTTCCCTCAGGTTTTTGTTGTAGTTTTGTCACAAGCGTTCTTTGGCACAACCGTACCCAGTCTCCCCCTACTCTTTCCACCAAAAATCCTCGAAAAAAGAATAACTCCACGATGAAATTGGAATCAAATAATAGTAATAATTTTTTGGACTTGAAAATAAAAAAAAATAAGCAATAAATTGGAATTTGGTATTTGTCATAAACCTTCTCAAACATACACTATCATCCACAACTCCTCTCTCCACCCATATACTCACAAAATATCAACTTTTAAAAATTACATTCGGAGATTCTTAAACGTTCCTCTTACATAAACAAATAATAGCAAAGACAAAAATATTAAGCAACTAGCACTCAACAATAATTATAACCCTAAATACACAGATAATTTGATTGATTAAATTGAGTACAAAACAGCTATTCAAAAAGTTGTTCCTTTGCCTGAGAAAACTGTTAGTTGGTACTTTCAATATTGGGCAGCTATCGGATAGGCATTAATGTTGCGTTAAGAACTAAGATCTGACAAAATATTGTTTAAAAATGATAAAACAAAAACAGTAAATATCATTTATCAGAGGTGTATGTACATAATCTAAGAATAATTTTCAGGTGTGTGTACCATATGGTCCACAGTGTAGTACTTGTGACAAAGAATATAGAGGACAAATTAGTAGATCGTTTATAAAGGATCACTATAGAGCATACGTAAAAAAGTTAAATACTTTAAACTATGCGAACCATCTAATATAATTTTATCGTACTTTTAAGGTGGCTTATCACGCATATATAGCACATATTTTGAATAATTTATTTTATTAAAAGTTATGGGAAGTGTCACTTAACCTGATCATAATGTAGCTGGTGCTAAATATCATGCAATTTTTTTTTTATAAAATTTTGTGATTAAATTTGTCATATTTATACCGAAGATTGAAAAAAAATTCAATAAATTACTTGAATCTTTTTCAATTACGTCTGATTTTCAATTTTGCGGGCTCATTCTCTTCCTTTAACAAATCCATTGGGAATCATCAGGGAAGAAATTGCATTAATTGACACTTCTCATAACTTTTAATAACCGTTCATAATGAAATATTCAAAATACATGTTTTATATGCGTGATGAGCCACCTTAATTCAGGTTTTAAAATTTTGTATGTTTGTCGTAAAGGATCGCTTTTCAAACATAAATAACTATTATCTATATCTCGATCGAGATACTACTCCATCAAAAGAAGATTTCTCTGTTTCATAAATTACTATACTAATATTATTTCTAACTTTTAATTTGATAGAAAAATTTTTTGTTATCTTGTTATAGAAAACATTTCTTTGCAGTGTGGAAAAAATTTCCCGCACTTATTTTTCCGTACAGTGTGTGGAAAATCAGTTTTTCCACACTAAAAACAGTAAATAAATTACTAAATAGCCAATTGGATTTAAATGATTCACCTGTATTGTCTTTAACAACTTTTGTAAAAATCACATAAACCATATAGTTTGATTTTTTACGACGTAAAGTACATTATTGGTTTTCATCAAGTGAATATCATAACAAATGGATTATATTGCTGTCCAGAGAATCTAAACTCTAATGTGATTATGCACGGCAACACACATATACATCGTTATCTTTTAGTCATCTCATTTTCAATTTTCCGAAAAGTAGAGCCTTTCTATTTACGTTGAAAGTTAAGGACACGGGCGCTTAAGCTCGATAATTTTTTCTTACAAGCACGAGCCTATGCATATATCCACTAATTAGGTAAATAGTTAACTAAAATTTGTAATGCTCTTGTAACAAAAACAGTAAAACTGTCAACGCGTAAAAAGTCTGCGTTTTCAAATTTCTCAGGGCTTTGCCTTGTACACGCATGTTCCGATCTAATATATTTATGTACAATAATTTTTATGAGACTTTTCATGTCTGCTCGTTATATTAGGGTTTGACTCAAAATTTTTTTGGAAACCCCTTCATATTCCGGTCTCGTCCTAAAATCTAAGAAACATCTAGTCTTTCAAAAGACTTGCAAATCTCGAGACTTTCTGTCGAAATTTTTATAAATAATTTTTTACAAATTCGGATGCTTTTCCTGAGTAACTTATACTTATTAAGCCCTTGTTAGCATTAAAAACAAATATAGTTTATAACTTGTGCGACATCACCAGGCTGCTGAATGAGGGATACGAATGTGTTGCAAATCAGACCCTAAAATATTCCTTGTTGATGATGGCCGCGGTGGAGACGTTGTATCCATTTTACTAATAAAAATTATAAGGGGTCAGTATATTCCAAGCAAGAAAAACATAACTACCGTACGTATTGCATCATTTCTTCCACGAGTAAATAGTACTGGTTTATCAATTTAAAATGCTTTGTCGAGTCAGCCAGGTGTTCTAATACTAATCATAACTTTCATCTCCCTGAATTTTATTCGTCAAGGGTATTCCCTGTTGGGGCTATCAGTGGATCATTTAAAAAAATTAGAAATTCAATGTAATTTTTTTTGCGACTTTTCGCATCAAAGTAAAAGGGGTGTCTATTAGTCCATGTTTCACCTTTATCTGCAGTTCTCTCATTTATATTTGCCACTTTTCGCCTAAAATACATTTCTTAGAGCCTGGCCCATTATTTACAACAAATAATTGAAGTAACACGGATCTTAATTTACAAACTTACTAAATTTTTTAATTTAAGTTATTCGCTGATGGGCCCAACTCAAGTTCGGACGAAATACGCAAGGAGCACCAGTAGTCGCTTAACTTGACGAATAGTGGCCAAAATTCATAAACGATGCGTAAGCACAGAGAATAGCAACAGTTATCTCAGTGCCTATTAATTTCTACTTATGTTAATATCTGTAGAATAAAGTAGGCATGTGCGATATCTGATTTAAGACAAGGCGAGGAAGTCTCGTTATTTGTTTCTTCAAGGCAAGAAGATAATCTGAAGATTGTGAGAAGTTTTTAACGTTGTCTTTGAGACCCCGAGACGAGAAAAGACAAGACAACAATGAGACAAAACTTCCTATTGTCTCATCTTGTTTGGTCTTGTTTCAATATATTTTTTTTTTTTTCAAGAGTATCGAGACCCTCAGATCTTGTCTCCAAGCAGGCAACACACATGCCTATGCCTTATAGACATTATACTACCTTATTCAGTCGCATGATATCTTTACTGGTCTAGTCGAAATATTGGTAATCGCTCTTCGCTTGAATTTGATGCTTATTTTTCTTTGATTCAGAATGACAGCGTTGAACTAATTGTGTGTTATTCTACGGATTTTTCGACTATTTTATTACATGCATTCAGTTTCATGTAACAATTTATTATGTACAACTTCAAACACATTTTTCCTCAACTTTTTGTGACAGCCAGTAGTTAAACTATTCGAATTAATTATAGGTCAACAAGAAAACTGCTGCACAGAATATATTCTCCGTGACTATCCTAGTATACCAACAATAGTCAGTCTATCGAATAGTGTACTTTCTTTCTGAAGCTAACTCAGATTACTATATTTTATTATTATTATCATTTTTGCTGTTTTCGTCGATTTTAAATATCACCTTTAACTGAAAGTAGCTGTATCCTAAACATAAATAATGATGAGATCTTCATGAAACTTGGTTCGCAGCTAAATTAATGCCTAATAGGGACTCTGTTAAATTTTTTGAGGCTACGGTATTTTACGAGGCTAAAAATGAATGTTCACAGTTTTCATACTTTAACATGGATGCTTACAGAGTGATATCTTTTTGTGTGCATTTATAACATAAGTTATACGAAATAATTATGATGTTTTGACGGTATTTTTTTGTATATTACAGAAATAGCTAAGGATCTTATTTAACTTTACAAAACACCACTGCGGAAATTGCTAAAGGTTATGTTTTCCCACGAGTGTGGGAGGGATAGAAAATATACCAAACTTTAGAACCCGCTGCATTTACTATAGCGTGGAATATAACTACCTTGAGCTTTTGTCGTGACTTTTATATATCCGGGAGCCAACTCCACGTACGCTGCAATTACGCGGAAACCAACTCGATCGACACATTTTTTATTTACAAGGACCAACTCGACATCTCTTTATGAGGACGTTACATTCCATTTTTTTTCTGTGTACTTGCTACACCGAGAAAAAAACAACGTTAAGTTTACACGAGGAGCACGGTAGCTTCTGCTTTGTTCCAAAGTAAATGGTGGCACCATTGCTGTTACTTGGGGATCCCGGTAGTTTCTACTTTAGTACTTCGGTATACGATATACGTTTACATATACGATGCAGTCAATGCAGTATTTCCAACTTTATAGGTTCGGTCAGATCTACTTGGGTCGTTCAGTTACAGCGACGGAGCCACTAGTTACTTTGGAACAAAGTAGAATCTACCGTGCTCCTCGCGTAAACTTAACGTTGTTTTTTTCTCAGTATACTACTACTGTTACTCACTTTGTGGCTGTCCGTTCAGTCTGCTCTATGCTGTCATTCATGTTGGTATAGTTACACAAAATATGTGTCTTCAGCAGCTGACGACTCGACTTCTCAACGGTGCACTCGGAATAGTTTAAAATATCTTCTTTTTTTTAAATTTTTTAATTCACTGCAGCTATAGCAAATAACAATAATGTTATATTGTACGCAAAAACAAAAAGGGCCAATTATATGTACTGTTTGCACTCCGCTGCTTAAACTAGGCTTGGACCTTTATGGATATGCAGAGTCATCCGACAATAAAAGGAAAACGGAAGGAAAAATGGCAATAGCTGAGTATTCCAGGATATGCATGAGTGAGTGAGTTATATCGGGACGATGGACTAACAGAGTGTCCAAAGTGGTCCACCAAACGTATGCTAAAGTAAAACAATATATCATACTTTAGCAAACGTTTGGGTGTCCACTTTGGACACTCTGGGTGGACAGAAGAACGAGACGAGGCGAGCACCTGAATCAACGATCGGCCCGACTGCTTCTGCTAAACTAGAGAAGCGTGATGTTTCCTAACATTTGAATAGCCTCTTCCTACTGTGAACGCTCTATTCCACCACTCCCTCGCTTACTCTTTGACCCAACTTCAGATAATATAATTACACAGGCTGCCATGAGACTGTCGTTGCAAAATACGCATTTTCCTACCTCGGGCATTTTTGAGTGGTTGCTGCGCCCTCGGTATAAAAAATAGAGTTTGCTACTAATTCGCATCCGGCTAGGGCGGTCGCACATTTGTGACGAAAACTACTATTTTTGCCGAAGGGCGCGAAGTGGTTAGCGCACCCAAAGTGTAGCTACGGGCGCAAAACAGCGCTTTGCGCCCTCGGTAAGAAAAAGGTTGCTCGCAACTCAGGCACAGACATATAAAAATCGCGCTCTGCGGACACGTATGTTGTACTTTGCGCCATAGCACTAAATCTATACATTTTTTAACAGTTTAAAAATAATTTTTCTTGATTAAGAAGATGAAGTATTCTAGATTATAACCAAGCCGTTAATTGAAATTTTAAAAGGTCTAGCAGTACCTTTTTTAAAGTTGTAGTTTCTTCAGTTTCAATTTCATGGACAACAATAAAATATGTACAATGATTTTTTTTGTAGCATTACTTTTTCTATTTTTGATGAGTTTCTAATATTTTGTAATTCAATATTTTGTACTAAAATTTTCTTTTAAAACAAATAATTGTTTTGTACTGTAATCAACGTTTGAAACAAACTGTACTGGCATAAACTTCTTTTTCCTACCTCGGGCACTTTTGCAACCCTGGTACGCCCTCGGTTGGAAAAATAGGATTCGCCCCCATGTGCATCCGTCCAGCCATCCAGGGCGGTCCCAACGGTCCCTCGGGCGTTGCTTCGCAAGCGCCCTCGGGCCCAGAGACCGCCCTGGAGAGATGCACATTTGTGACGAAAACTACTGTAACAGTTGGATATCCTAATAACTGGTCGCTTGAGCTCAATCGATTGTGCACGTTAATTTGTAGGGCATGGATAATTACGTTTCTCAGTGCTATTGTATGTATATTTCAAACATTTAGGTATGTTTTATGATTTTGATGAACCTTACCACGTATGTACATCATTAAAGTGTTAATTTAGAACACATTCCGTTTTTTGAAACTTTTTTATCGCCAAGCCAATTAGGCCATAACATTTTTAATGATTTTTTCGAAGTGAGTTTATTTTATGTAATTATAAAATATTATAAAAGCATTAACGGCTGTTTTACAAGTTGATAATACAAATACGCACCAAAAATTCCTTAAGCGGGTCTTCGAGCAAGCCGTGTAGCAAATTCCGAAACAAGCTTCTCCTGATAATCGGCTATATTGTACCTTATTTTAATTCCAGGAATTACTCTACCAATATATTTATATGTAGCAATTACTTACGAAACATGCATAGATAGTATAGGGTGTCCGTTATTTACAAAATTCAAGTTTTTGATCATCTACCTTTTGTAAACTCTTCGTTGCATCCATAAATACATCCATTGCCGAAAACCAAAAAAATTTAGAGTTAACACATGCCACCAGACATATCGTGTTTTCCCATGTAAATAGCATAGGATTATAAAATTTCAACCTTGTTTAATTTTTTGTACCACTTTAAGTATTTTTTCTGGATTTTTAAATCATACCATTGAATCACATATCATTTGGAGTTGATTAATTGATTTTTTCCAGCTCAAAATAAGCAAGTTGGACAAATTCTTGCCTTCAAAGCCTCCGAAAAACAAAAAATAAAAAATGTGAAATTTTTTCAACTTGCTTATTTTGAGCTGGAAAAAATCAATTAATCAAGT